>PVKU01007332.1:0-89206 GCA_004027475.1 Anoura caudifer
CCTCGGACAGGGGTTTGATCTCCAAAATATGTAAAGAATTCATACAACTCCACTCCAAGAAGACAAGCAACACAAAAAAATGGGCAAAGGACTTGAACAGGACATACAGAGGATCCAGAGGCATACATAAAAGGATGCTCAGCATCGCTAGCCATCAGAGAGATGCAAATTAAAACTGTAGTGAGATACCACTTCACACCTATCAGAATGGCCATCATAAACAAATCAACAAACAACGAGTGTTGGAGAGGTTGTGGAGAAAAGGGAACCCTAGTGCACTGTTGTTGGGAAGGCAGACTGAGGCAGCCACCATGGAAAACAGTATGGAATTTCCTCAAAAAACTAAAAATGGAACTGCCTTTTGACCCAGCAATTCCACTGCTGGGATTATACCCTAAGAATCCCAAAACACTAACCCAGAAGAACCTTGTATCCCAATGTTCATAGCAGCACAATTTACAATAGCCAAGTGAGTGTTGGAAGCAACCTAGGTGCCCATCAGTAAATGAATGGATTAAAAAACTGTGGTACATTTACACAATGGAATATTACAAAGCAGAAAGAAAGAAGGAGCTCCTACCCTTCATGACAGCATGGATGGAACTAGAGAGCATTATGCTAAGTGAAGTAAGCCAGGTGGTGAAAGACAAATACCACATGATCTCACCTTTAAGTGGGACCTAATTAATAAAACAAACAAGCAAGCAAAATATAACCAGAGACATTGAAATTAAGAACAAACTGACAGTGATGAGAGGGAGGGGGGATAATGTAGGAAAGAAGGGAAAGGGTCATCAAGGAACATGTATAAAGGACCCATGGACAAAGTTCAAGTGGGGAAGGATTGGGGGTGAGTGGTGGTGGCAGGTAGGGCAGAGGAAAGTGGTGGCAGGAAAATGGAGACAACTGTACTGGAACAACAATAAAAAAAATAGAAGAGAAGAGAAAAAAGAATAAAGTGTGAAACTAAAAGGCCATGGTATGAATAAAACAAACTGGGAGTAAATTTGAAGATATTTGAAATTTGAGATAGAAAGTGCTATTTAGACTGAGATGGTCAAACATGACAGGTTGAACCTACACTTTTTAATCTCCTCCCCTTGCAGAGATTCCAATAAAGTTTTAAGAAAGAAACAATCAATATGTAAATGCAAAATTAATGAAAAGGTTGCTAATAGGTACAGGCTTCAACAAAACACTGGGAGAAGGAAAGCAGATAATGAAGCATGGGAAGAGCAGGCTGGCCTGTTTTCCAGGAGGATCTGGGGATGAGGTAGCCAGCAAGTCCTGTGGACCTCCCAGAAGCCCAGCCATGGACCAACGCAGTGACAGGAGTGGGCATGGGACACAGTGCTAGACATAGGCGATCCCTCAAGGTTGAGAGGCCTGTTCACCTGCTGCTCCTTTTCATTACAAGTTTACCAGTGCTTTTTAAGTCTTTAAAAACCATCTGTATGTACTCCAGTTTAATAACAATGAAACAGCATTTTAAGTAGAGAAAGATAACTTTTGAAAGAATCCTTTTTCACTTCTCCCTAGTCCCCTTTCATCAGAAAAGATCTCAAAGTGGCCACATAAAAGCAGAGATCTCTCAAAGGCTGGCCTCTCCTTTACCTGCTAGGGAGAACCCTCAGACAGCTTTATGGGAATCTCAGGATTCCATGGACATGAGTCTGAAAACCACAGTGAAAACTACAGAACTGGAGGCTTCATCTGCTCTCAAGCAATTGTGTTCCCTTTCTGGAAGTGTGGGTTTTGTCTCAGCCACTTGCTGGGCATTATGCATGGAGTTAGTTGGACTGTCATTTCAGCAGCCCTCTAATTACTTTCTTATCAGCAATCAGAGGGATTAGGGACTCAAGCTAAAAATAGAAGCACATCCTGCCCTGGCTGGTATGGCTCAGGTGTTTGGAGTGTCATTCTGTAACCAAAAGGTTGCTGGTTTGATTTCTGGTAAGGACAGGTATCCATCCGCATTGCGGATTCGACCCTCTGTCTGGACACATACAGGGGGCAACCATAGATGTCTCTCTCTCTCTCCCTTCCCCTCCCTCAAAAGCAATGAAAAAAAAAATCCTCAGGTAGGATAAATCAATCAATCAATCAATCAATCAAGCACATCCTAAAACAATTCACAGGCATGGAAAGATTTGTAGAGCACTGCCGCAAAGAAGGAACTGGTGAAAAACATTTTACAGAGGGAGCAATTTATGGGTGATCTGGATGATTTGAAACATAATCAGGGAAACTGGGGAAGCTAGGAGCAACATGTCTGTATTTCATCCTGCAGAGAATGTGGGAAAACAATGGAATCAATGAGGAGTGTGTTATCCATCCACCTCCCAAGCAGTGGTAGAGAGAGACCATTGCAGGAAAATATGAAAATGGGAGAGTAGAGACATGCACAAAATTCAGTGAACCCAGCAATCCATTCCCTTGGTGTCATTAACCGCATTTTAGGTCAGTGTTATGTGTGCCTTTTTCATACAATTATTCTAAAGAAACTATAAAGATTTGGTGAAGCAAGCTAAGCATTTCCTTTTATGGACAGGAAGAATAAGTGAACCAGGACCCTGATTATGGTGACAGTTAAGATTCTGCTGATAGTTTATACATTTGTGTTCCTGACTTCCCTGTCCCTGCACTGGACAGACATGCTCTGGATTTCATTTGGTTTTTGTTGTTGTTGTCATTGTTGTTTTTTACGGAAGATTTTTTTAAATACATTTTATCAATTATGCTATTACAGTTGTCCTATTCCCTCCCTTTATTCCCCTCCACCCTGCACACCCTCTCCCACCCACATTCCCCCCCCCCCTTAGTTCATGTCCATGGGTCCTACATGTAAGTTCTTTGGCTTCTACATTTCCTATACTGTTCTTAACCTCCCCCGTCTACTTTCTACCTACCATTTATGCTACTTATTCTCTGTACCTTTTCCCCTCTCTCCCCCCCCCACTCCATCGCTGATAACCCTCTGTGTGATCTCCATTTCTGTGATCCTGTTCCTGTTCTAGGCGTTTGTTTAGTTTGTTTTTGTATTTTTTTTAGGTTCATTTGTTAATAGCTATGAGTTTGTTGTCATTTTACTGTTCATATTTTCAATCTTCTCCTTTTTCTTAGCTAAGTGCCTTTAACATTTCATATAATAAGGGCTGGGTGATGATGAACTCCTTTAACTTTACCTTATCTGGAAAGCACTTTATCTGCCCTCCCATTTTAAATGATAGCTTTGCTGGATAGAGCATTCTTGGATGGAGGTCCTTGCCTTTCATGACTTGGAATACTTCTTTCCAGCCCCTTCTTGCCTATAAGGTTTCTTTTGACAAATCAGCTGCTAGTCTTATAGGAACTCCTTTGTAGGTAACTGTCTCCTTTTCTCTTGCTCCTTTTAAGATTCTCTCCTTATCTTTAAACTTGGGTAATGTAATTATGATGTACCTTGGTGTGTGCTTCCTTGAGTTCACCTTCTTTGAGACTCTCTGAGCTTCCTGGACTTCCTGGAAGTCCATTTCCTTTGCCAGATTGGAGGAGTTCTCCTTCATTATTTTTTCAAATAAGTTTTCAATTTCTTGCTCTTCCTCTTCTCCTTCT
This sequence comes from Anoura caudifer, assembly GCA_004027475.1. Classification (NCBI taxonomy): domain Eukaryota; kingdom Metazoa; phylum Chordata; class Mammalia; order Chiroptera; family Phyllostomidae; genus Anoura; species Anoura caudifer. The sequence goes on from PVKU01007332.1 coordinate 3,595, forward strand.
GGCATCCCTATGATTCAGATGTTGGAGCATTTAAAGATGCCCTGGAGATCCCTAAGCCTGTCCTCTTATTTTTGAATTCTTGTTTCTTCATTCTGTTCTGGTTGAATGTTTCTTTCTTCCTTCTGGCCCACACCATTGATTTGAGTCCCAGTTTCCTTCCCATCACTGTTGGTTCCCTGTACATTTTCCTTTATTTTACTTTTCATAGCCTTCACATTTTCCTCTATTTTGTGACCATACTCAAGCATTTTTGTGAGCACACTGATTGCCAATGTTTTTAACTCAAAATCTGATAGGTTGGCTATCTCTTCATTGTTTAGTTGTATTTTTTCTGGAGCTTTGATCTGTTCTTTCATTCAGGTCATTTTTTTTTTTTTTCTTTTTTGGTCTTGGCACACCTTTTATGTAGTAAGGGGTGGAGTCTTAGATGTTTGTCAGGTCAGGGCAACTCAGGGCTGATCTGTGATGCTATGTGTGGGGTAGAGGTTAGAGAGGGGACAATGCCGCCTGCTCAGCTCTCAGCCTGCTTTCAGTCACTTCCCCCACTACCGACAATCAAATTGGCCCTTCTGGTGCTGATTCCCTGTGGGTGGTTTTGTGTACATTCTAGGGCCCTGTGGGTCTCTCCAACTAACTCTCCTGTGAGGCTGGGAGTTTCTCCCACTGCCTCAACCTCCACAGGTATTTTTAGTCGGAGGCTTGAGGCTTTATTTCCCTTCACTGGAACCCTGGATTTCATCATCTATATCACTCCCCCATTGTTCCTCCCAGTTTATTTGCACACAAATGTGGGACCACCCTGTCTGCCAGCCACCACCTCACGTGGTCCTCCAGCCGCTGCTTTGCTGTGAGTCCTCTCTGTCCAGCTTTCCATCTCCACCCCTATTACAGGTCTGGATGAATGTTTCTTCTTTAACTCCTTGGTTGTTGGACTTCCATACAAGTCAATTTTCTGTCAGTTCTTGTTTTTGTTTTTAGATTTGTTGTTGTCCTTCTTTTGATTATGTGAGGAAGCACAGTATGTCTACCTACACCTCCATCATGGCCAGAAGTCCATCTCATTTGGTTTTTATGACTTCATAGAAGATAGGCCTGGAAAACAGCTTGCTTATTTTACCTACAGAGAGGGGAGAGGAGGAGAAACTCCCAAGGTCTGGGGCTCTTTACTAGAAAATGACAGCAGCAGACATTGAAGCAAAGGTCCCCTTCCTGCTGCAGGACCCCAGTGCTATGTTCCCCAGTAGAAATATGCTCTGTTCCATGGGTCAGGCCTGGGAGAGAGCATTCTGCCCTGAGGAGCTCTTTCCCAAATTCCACCCAACATTTTAGTGGCCTTTCCCCAAAACTGCCTCTCTATATCTGTGTAACCCCTTCCACATGGGCCACAAGCTCTATCCCCACCCTATGCATCCAATTTCCTCTTTTTGACTGTCTTTCTTCCTGGTCCCACCCCTGACCTCATCAAAATTTGTTTCTTCTTTGTCCTGTGCTTTCAGTGATGCTTCTATGGGTTTCAACCAGGTGATATGATGAACTGAAAATGTGAGAAGTCCTCTAGGAAAGATGCACTTGCTCTGAGCAGACTTGTATGCAGCCCTATGCCTTAGCCCAGGGAAAACTGTCAGTCTGGCAGAAGACATTTTGTGAAACATTCCTGTGTTTCCTCTAACATGTTTCTTCAGTAAGTGCCAAAGGTGTTCCTCTCACATGTTTATAGTTTAGAGGCAACTGAAACGGACTTATCCAGAAAACCATGGACTTAGCAGCTATAGCAATTGTTTCTGTGTAGACTCTACTAGATGTTTACCATGTCTTTGTGGCATTTCCTGGGGTGGGAATAGCAGCTCTTACTGAATTACTGGCAGAGTTTTAGGAGGTCAGGAATCTGGGAGTGGTGCTCTAACTAACGTGCTCCCTTCTTTCTCAACCAGCTATTATTTCACACTGTCATACTAGATACACCAGTGCCATTAAATAGTCAATGACAGTTTGAGCCATGTTCCTCAGATGCTGGATTAGGAATGTGTTTAAAGCCATTCCTCTTTGAATATCTCATACATAGGCTTTATATAATAAGCATGATGCTGAAAGAAGGCAGTATTTTCCTCATCACTATGGCACAGCCTCACCCTGTAAACTGGGTGGGTCCATGTTATTGCTGCAGACACACCCACTGAGGCCCTGCCACCCGCTCATGAAGTAATTGTGGTTCTTCTTGCATTGCCACAGGCTCACCTTCATCTGCAGACATAAGAGTCATCCAAGCCCCTGCTTCTGGGAAGGCCTGTACTTGTACTCATGATCATGCAACCAAAATACAGAGATCTATAAGATACCATTTATTGTGTACTAGAGGATTTCACTGGCTTCTGGAAGCCATGGTTCTTTGTTGGGATAAATCTTTATAAATCCTTTTAACAAAAGTAATTCACTGATGTTTCAAGTTCACAATTTTTCATTTGACTTTGGTCCAGGTCAGCAGTTTTCAGTCTTGACTACCGAGTAGTCAAGATCACCTGATTATTTTTTAGATCTAAGAATGTCCTTGTAGTTAACACTACAGGGGACTTATTACTATGTACATTCTCAGGCCTATCTCAGAACTACTGAATCAGAAGTTCTGGTGGTGGGTTCAGGCAATCTATGTTTTATAAAGCCCTTTAGTGATTCTGATGCCCTCCCAAGTTTGAGAATCTATACCACCTGAAAACAATTAATTCTGAATCTCTTGGGAGAGGTGAGGAAGCTTAACTTGGTTAAAAGTTCACCAGATGTTTCTATTGTGCATTTGAGGTTGAGAAGATCTTGACCTTGCCTTGAGATTAAGATGATTTATAGAAGCAGAGACGGGGGGGGGGGGGGAAGAAATGGGAAGAAGCAGACTAAAACAAGAAGTTCTTTTGAAATGTTCCAAGGATTTTGTTTTAATCAGATATGGTAGGATGACACTCTCAGAGACATTGGCCTTGAAAGAAGAGTTATTACTCAGAGTTCCCTAGACAGTGGGGGCATGCCACACCTCACAGGGCCACATGGGGAAGTACCAGGGACAGTTTGGAGGCATAAGGTGCTAAGGGAGTGTGTGAGCCATGCCCTTTATTGTAGTTATCCTGGTAAGAAATGGGTGAAGGAGGAGGTATGCTAAGTACATTTAGGATTCGAGAACTTGAATAATTTCGGTGAGATCAGGCTACAGGAATGGTCCCTAGTTAACTGGTGCCTGGTCCTGGAGCACTTTAGGGCAGGGGGAATATTGGCTTAGTGTGTGAAACTTAGATGAAGGAAGTGATTGGGACTATGGGCTCTGGAGTGTTTAGTTTGCATATCAAAGGCATGTTCACAGTCTAGTCCTTTGCTATCTCTAGGAAATAGATAACTAGGAGAGACAGTCCCTTCCCAGGTTCACAAGGCCCTGAAATGTCAAAGCATTATAAAACATAAAACATTAAAAACATACTAAACATAGAAGTTGAATCAGACAGATCCAGGTTTACTCTCAGGCTTGCTACTTACCAGCCATGTAAACTTGACTTCTTTCAGTGCCAGTTTCTTCCTCTCTAAAATGGAGATAATGACATTGATCTCATAGAGCATGTAGAAATTATATGAGATGGTGGACTACAATGTGTGGCTCAACTGGAAAGCATTTAATACTTGAGACTATAATAAAAATTAGCAACAAAGCAATGGACTGAGAACTTGAAGTGAGAAGCAATGAGTCATACAATTTAGACTTTCTTTTCATAAAATGACAGAGCCACTGACAGGTGGGATGCAGGCAGCTATGGCTATTTGCATAAGAAGAGGACAGGGCTGGTTTTAGACTTGTTTTATGTGGCATCAAGACATCCAAGAGGAAGAGAGGAGTCATCTTGGGCCAGAGTTGCAAGGCTGAGACTTGGCAGAGGAGTCATCTGGGAGTGTGGACCTGGAGGGTAGGTGACCAGTGAGGGAGAATAAGCAGTGAAGGTCACACCCAAGGCTAGGCTCCATTAGGGGCATGAGAGAATGAGATGCTAGTGAAAAGAGATAGCTATACCACCTTTGTACAGCATAGGCTTGGAGATTAAGAATTGAAATTATCTGAAGCCATAGCTATTTTAAAAAATTCTTATTGAATGGATTTTATTAATTTCACTTTGGAGGATTATATTGATTTCCTATTGCTGCTGTAATAAATTACTGCACACTTAGTGGTTTAAAATAATACAAATTTACTACCTTACAGTTCTCTAGGAAAGAAGTTTGACATGGGTCTCACCCAGCTAAGAGCAAGGTGTTGGTATTTCCTCTTGAAGGTTCTGGAACAGAATCCATTCCTTGCCTTTTCCAGCTGCTAGAGACCACCTGAATTCCCTAGCTCATGGCTACCATTGGCAGGGCATGTCCTTGTTCTTCCCTATGGAGTGCTGGGTGATGCCAGCCCTGTCCTTGTTCAGCCTCCTTTGTGCCTGAATAACACCCCCCACAATACCAAAGTCCAAGGTTATGTACTCTGTGTGGTGCTGAGTGAGCCACCAAGGGAGGCAAGAAACTGCAGAGTGATATCCTTTGTACTTGGCCACGGCTCCCCCTGCCCAGTATCCTCTCCACCCTGCCATCTGCACCCAAATCACCACCATGATACCTGCTTTCCTTTGGGTTAAGCATTGCCTTCTCTGGACAGCACATTTAATGTTCAAGTTCTCTGAAGACAAAAAAATTAAAGAAATATACTATCTTAATTCAAGGGCCACAGTCCTACCTGGGGAACATAGCAGACATACTGGGAACAGGGAAGGAGTGCTAAAATGTTCTCATAGAGGGCCCAGGAAACTCATTTACTGAAGAACTTGCACCTTTTTAGTATTTGTATTAATAAAGGTCCTTTGGTCAAAATCAGTAGAAACTCACTCTGGTTAATGCAAGCAGAAAGGAATCTAATGAAAGGATGGGAAGTAGCTAAAAGGATGTGACCTGGAGCAGATATGGATATCTAGAGTGTAGTAACTGAAGGAACATCTTTTGCAGATGTCACTGTCTGCATGCATGAGCTTCAGACATTTTCTATTCTATGCCCAGAGAGGAGATTCCTATTTGTCTGGTGCGGGTGGCATTTCTCTTACACCACCCACAAGTAGAGCTTAAGTGTTACCTAGTGATCCTAAGCACAAGAAAGTTGTGATGTACCTTGCAGGAAGATGTGTGTTAGATCAGCTTTGTTCAGGCATGAATTATGGTGCTGCTGGCTGGGAGTTCAATGTCAATGAATCAATGATGTATTAAACAGAAACACAAATAAAATCAGGTTCTGTATTGATCAGCTGACTAGAAGCTCACAGGAATCTAATCCTGTACTTCTCCTAGGAGCAATGATTCAGTATTCACTAAATCTGTGTTTGCAGTGACTTTATAGAATGTAACTACTGTGCATAATGAGATTAGACTGTATATGGTCTTAGATTCTTGGTCTTTGGACTTTTAATATCTATACTCCATTTCTCTCAGAGTATGGTTATTGAATTTCACTTGAAACTAAATATTTTCTCACAGTTCTTGCACATTTATAAATTCATTGCCACTTAATCATGTACCTTGTCAACATCTTGAACCTTCTCACCCCAGCATGGAAGTGGAGGAAAAGATTGGAGAGACAGGCGTAGTCTTCCTGAGAGAGATATTAAGAGCCCTCCTATCAGGTTTAAAAGATGACGATCTTTTTTCCATTTAAGGAAAGCAATCAGCTAGCTCACACAAATGCTGCATTTCCCTTGCAGATGAGCTTCATTACCAAATTGTTTTATAACTTTTCTCCTAGCTAAAGTGAGCTTCCTTCTATTGCTCTGTGTCCTAGCAGAAAATTGTCAGCTCTAAATTATGTTCTTCTCTATAACCACATTTAATTATAAAGTTTGTCATGAGGTTATGTATGAGTCTTTTGGAAGAAGCTATCTGATCCACTGAGATTTTTCTCAACTAAATACATAATCTGGATTTACAAAAAATATTTTTTTACATATTTCATTTACTTTTGAGATTAAATATAGTAATGCCAGGCTTATAATTTTTAAGAAACATTATCAAGTGACTTGGCTTAAACTAAAATGCAAACCAAAAAGTCCAAAAGTTCTGAGTCCATGTAATTATCTCTTAATGGTATCAGATGACTTAATTATTAATACTACAATCTGAACATACACCTTTATACAAAGTAGCTCACATGCTTAGGGAAAATTTTCCTGCCATTATATTGCTATGAAATTTGTTTTAAATTGCAAAATTTTCAAATTTCAATCTATCTCATTCTGTGGACACTCAATATAAAAATAGGTAATAAGAATATTATATTTTCTAAAACAGGAAATAGCAATGACTAATAAATATACAAAAACAAGATCAAACTTACCAATAAGGAAATAGCATGCAAAATCAAACAAGTTACTGTTGTTCACCTATTAAATTGATAATGCTGTTTATTAAATAATATTAAACCAGTGTTTATGGAAAGTGTGGGCAATAGGCACACTTCGAAATTGCTAGGCAGTGAGTAATGGATATGTCCTCCTAAAGAAATATTTGGCAACATACATAGGCCTTAGAGTAATGTAAAACTTCATAAATTTATTCAGAAGGAATAGTCATCAGCCATTTGGCTAAAGAATTATGTACAAGAATGTGCAAGGAAGCATTGTTTATATAATGAAAAATTGGAAACACACTGTCCAATAATAAGAGAAAAGTGAACAAATTGTGATCTATTTTTTGGATGGACTATTATTATGCAGCCACTAAAAACTTTCTGAACAATGGGCAAGGTTAGTTAAAACCATAGTGATATTCCATTTCACATCCATCAAGCAGGGAAAAGTCTAAAAGTCTGACAATCTTGTGCATGAATAGGGACATGAAGCAACCTGAATTCTATGCACTGCTGTGAGAATAAAGCTGTTGCAACCATTTTGGAGATTAATTTGGCAATATCCAGACAGGTGGAACATGTACATGCTTAACACTGCCATTCCAGCTATATTTCTTAGGGGCACACACCCATATAAGGAAAAAAGATACATCCAGGAATGTTGCAATTCTACTACAATGGTGTTTATAACAAACATGCTATCACAATGATGTTTGTAACAGAAAAAATACTGAAAACAATGAACACATCCATTTGTAGGATGGTAGGTACATTACAGCACCTTCACAAAGGTGCACTGTACAATAGTGGGGATGAATAGCCTAGAATGACAAAAGTTCTCAAGAATAATTTCCCAAACAAAATATTATCTACCCAAAATAATGGGGAGATTCAGCATATTTAGCAAAATTAAGAAAAATATAGACTTCTAGATAAGAGGGAGGTGTAGCTAGATACACTTTCCTCCTCCCACAACCAAAAGAAGGACAATAGCAAATGTAAAAACAAAAAATAACCAGAACAGACAGAAAATTGAACTGTATGGAAGTCTGACAACCAAGGAGTTAAAGGAGAAAAATTCATCCAGACTGGTAGGAGGGGGTGGAGACAGGCAGCCAAGACAGAGAAGACTCATGGCAAGGTGGTGGCTGGAGGACTGGGATGGGCCAGGCAGCTACTGGAGGACTGAGTCATCCCACATCTGTATGCGGAAAAACTGAGAGGAACAATTGTGGAGTGAGACAGACCACGCAACCCAGCATGGTGAAATAAAGCCTCACAACCTCTGACTGAAAAAAACTGTGGGGGTTGAGGTGGCAGGAGAAACCCCAGCCTCACAGGAGAGTTCACTGGAGAGACCCACAGGTCCTAGAACATACACAAAACCACCCACTTGGTAATTGGCACCAGAAGGGCCCAATTTGCTTGTGGATAGCAGTGGAAGTGACTAAAAGCCAGCCAAGAACTGAGAAAGTAACATTGATCCCTCTTGAACCCCTCCCCCACATATAGTGCCACAAAGTAGGGAATGGGGTTACCGCTTCCTGACAAATACCTAAGTCTCCACCCCTTACTATGTAACAGGCCTGCCAAGCCAAAAATATGGCCCAAATGAAAAAACAGATCAAAGCTACAGAAAAAATACAACTAAACAATGAAGAGATAGCCAACCTATCAGATGCTGAGTTAAAAACATTGGCAATCAGGATGCTCACAAAAATGCTTGAGTATGGTCACAAAATAGAGGAAAATGTGAAGGCTATGAAAAGTGAAATAAAAGAAAATGTACAGGGAACCAACAGTGATGGGAAGGAAACTGGGACTCAAATTAATGGTGTGGGCCAGAAGGAAGAAAGAAACATTCAACCAGAACAGAATGAAGAAACAAGAATTCAAAAATAAGAGGACAGGCTTAGGGACCTCCAGGACAACTTTAAACACTCCAACATCCAAATCATATGGGGTGCTAAAAGAAGAGGAAGAGCAAGGCATTGAAAACTTATTTGAAAAAATAATGAAGAAGAACTCCTCCAATCTGGCAAAGGAAATGGACTTCCAGGAAGTCCAGGAAGCTCAGAGAGTCTCAAAGAAGGTGAACCCAAGGAAGGACACACAAAGGCACATCATAATTACATGACCCAACATTAAAGAGAAGAAGATCTTAAAAGCAGAAAGATCAAAGGAGGCAGCTACTTACAAAGGAGTTCCCATAAGACTAGCAGCTGATTTGTCAAAAGAAACCTTACAAGCAAGAAGGGGCTGGAAAGAAGTATTCAAAGTCATGAAAGGTAAGGACCTACATCCAAGATTACTTTACCTGCAAAGCTATCATTTAAAGTGGAAGGGCAGATAAAGTCCTTTCCAGATAAGGTGAAGTTAAAGGAGTTCATCATTACAAAGCCCTAATTATATGAAATGTTAAATGGACTATCTAAGAAAAAGAAGATTGAAAATATAAACAGTAAAATGACAACAAACTCACGACTATCAACAACCAAGCAAAAAAATAAAAAGTAAAAAATAAATAAACAAACAGCTAGAACAGGAACAGGATCACAGAAATGGAGATCACATGAAGGGTTATCAGTGGAAGGGGGGATTGAGGGAAATGGTATAGGGAATAAGAAGCATAAATTGTAGGTACACAATAGACAGGGGGAGGTTATGAACAGTATGGGAAATATAGAAGCCAAAGAACTTATATGTACAACCCATGGACATGAACTAAGGAGGGAGGAATGCTGGTGGAAGGGATGGGTAGGGGGAGGAGGGGATAAATGGCAGAAAAAAGATGGGACAACTGAAATACCATGATCAATAAAATATATTTTAAAATAAAATAAAAAATAAAATGTCAACAAAAATATAAAAAGACACCATTTATTTCATTTTAAAAACATCAAAACAATGTATCTCTTACTTAAAAATATGAATATATGAAAGGTACAGAATAGTATTAACCAAAATCTTAATGAGGGGAAATGAATGAGAACTCAGAGGGGGACACAGGGATATTCAGCTGTATTAGGATACTTTTCCTGAAGGAAGGCTACACTGTTCCTCCTATCTTTTCATAAATAATGCATATTTTTTTAAAAGATTATGTTATGGTATGAGATGGCATGTGATGCTATTATATCACCTGAAAAAGGGAAAATACGAAAGTACATTCAATAGAATTTTACATATGTGTGTGTTTATACATTATGCACACACACACAAACACCAAAATGTTCATAATCATTACCTCTTCGCATTGAGATTATGAGAAATGTTCACTTACTTTTCACATTAATACCTTTCTAAATTGAATGTATCTACTATTTCTATCACCAGAATAAATAATTTTTTACATGCTTTAAATTTAAAACTTGTATCCTATTGGGCCTTTAATTGGTGTGTGTTTTAATCACAGTTTCAGGTTACATCACAGCCTTTCTGGGAGCTCTCAGTAAATGTCTATTAAAGTTGGGCTCCCATGCTGCAGAAGCATCTTTGGAAGGCTTTCCATTACAAAGTAATATTCCCCATGGAGGAAAGAATGACCATAGCAGTCAGAATTGGTAGATGAACCCTATTATAAGTTATCAGTCTTGGAAAAGCCATTCATTGAGAGAGGGAAAAGTACACGATGAGGAAAGGAAAGAATGCTAATTTCATTTATTTTAAATCCCTGCGCACATCTTCAGGAAAAGAAAGGGAGACAGCTTCTAAAAATGTGCCTGTGCTGGTTAGTAGTTGATACTCCACCTATTGAAAAAAATATTCAAAATACTTTTCAATCTGTTTTTCCATTTTTCTTTAGCATCTCCTTTTCAAAAGGCTTTCATACATGAGAGAATTTTACACAGAGAGGAGTTACTCAAGTTCATGTGCTATTTATGAGTGAGGAGAGGTCAGAACCCCATCTCCTGAGCATCATTTGAGGTCAGACATGGGAAGTGGGGGGAGTATGACCCACAGTGGCCAGGCTCTGAAAGATAAAGTGATCTCTTGGACCTGCTTGTTCAGCACTAGAACATTCCTTCAGAACTCTTTCCAAATATGCAGGCCACACAAACAAGTAGAATAATAGGGTTCAGTTAGCCCTGCTTATTAACTGCAAAATATTTCCAGTAAGTTAAATATATACCATAAGTAATTAAATGAGTACTGCTTCGTTCTAAAATCCACTCTAGTGAGATCTGAGATTCATATTCTTGGGAAAATGACAGTATTTTCCTTTCACTTGCCTGATTTTCTCCCCTTTCTCTGTGACCTAAGGTAATGTGGACATTGGCTAGCAGTGTCTGCATCATTATGGATAAAATAAAACATACACACAGACTACCGAGTCCAGTGGAGGAATAAAGACGACAGCGTGGCTTTTCTCTCAAGGGGAGCAAAAGCCATGGCCACCGCCATGACAGGCCTTTATTTTTTTTCTCCTCACATTACAAGATGGTCCTCACTCCCTTTTTCCGGGTTACAACAATGGAACCAATGCTCCTAATCACCTCACGGAAGAAGGATATTAGCAAATGAAAAGGCAAAAGTGGTTGAGCCAGTTACACTGGTCCCTACAAGGTTTAGCACTTGCAGGGTGAGGGAGTTTTAGCAAAAAGCAAGACTCAAAGCGGCCTAATCAGATATTGCAAATCTGATTACCCATGAGAGAACCTATCTGTGGGCATGGGTCCTGTGCATCTTCGAATGGGAGCTGGGCCCACACCACGCAGAAGGATCTGCCACACTAAGGTACTCTCAGCCAGGTTTACACAGGGGGTGGAGCTAGGAAGCAGGCAAGCCATCATGCTGGATTCACCTGGAGCTGTGGCCACTGAAGCCCAAGAACCTCAATATGAACATCAAGGGCAGGCAAAGGGAGCCACTTTGTGCCCTCTGGGTTGGCTCAAGAGCAAGGCAGGAAAAAAACAACAAGATTTTTATGAATGTTGGTGATACTCTAAATGTAAAATGTAACACCAAGTTCACTTTTCAGGATTTGTGAAAATAAAAGTACAGACTATTGCACACCTCATTAAATAGATGGCTTGGTACGTTTTCATAAGGTGGCAAAAAATGAGTCAGTAACTCATCTTTTCTTCTTCTCTTCAAGTGAAAACAGAGACTCCTTAAATCATACCCACAGGGCATAAGCCAAAGCTGAAAAAAAAAAAAAAAGCAAAACTGAGGTACACTTCCTACAAAATCTACCTGTAGAATTGTTCTCAGGAAGTTTGAGCACTGAATGTCAAGCCAGCTGGAGTGGCCCCTGCCTCACAGCAGATCCTGAAGCTGTGTGGGTTTTCTGGTGGTCATCCACTGCCCACCTCCATGTCTCTGTGCCTCCTTCCACTTCAGCCCTGGCTTGGAGACTAGTGATGAAGAGAATGATATGGTGGGTGGGGCTCCTGATTTATGTGTGTTAGCTGCCCAAGGATGATGAGTGAGGTGGTGGAGGAGCGGGGGGAAGGGACAACACTTTTAATCTTGTTGGACATCTCAGCGGGCATGTCTGGCTGCCTTTTCCCACCCTCCTGCCCCCATATGCTTTCCTTCTCCTTCCCTAGGGGACTGGGGGAGGGTACTATAGCTAATGACAGTGTGGCCACTGAATCCAAAATGGCAATTTTCGGGGGAGATGCTGAAGGTGGCAAGTATTTCACTTCTTTTGATCCCCTAACTTGGTCTCTGGGTGAATAGAAATGGCAGAAAGTAGAGAAGGTGGGAGATAGTTACAGCCATCATGAATGAACGACAATAAACGAAGAGGCACCATCATGAGCCAGCTCAGAATATCATTGAGGAAACTGAGACATGATTTTGCCTTATCTTAAAATGTCATCTGTAGGAGATACCATGAGTGCTTCTGCCTTATCCCCTCAATCTTGACTCCGCAAAGGTCTTTCACAGCCCCTGCCAGGATGGCTGCCCTGAAGGCCCACTCTAAGTCAATGATTGACAGCATGAGTGATGAACTCTGGAGCATTCTTATCCTCTGGTCAGAGCAACTTGGAGATAGAACCCTCACTGTCCTCAGTTCTTTCTGGGGTTTAGCAGACGTTGGTCTCTCCATGGGACTTTGGTGGGTAGTACAGCTCTGTTCCCCACATCCAACCTCAAATAATGCTTAGGTGATGGGGTTCTGACCTCTCCTCACTCATAAATAGTTCATGGCCTTGAGTAACTCCTCTCTTTAAAATTCTCTGATGTGTGAAAGACTTTTGAAAAAGTGATACTAAAAAAATGGAAAAACAGATCAGATTGAAAGGCATTTGAATGTTTTCTTTTGGCTTTCTCCCCTCCCCTCCCCACTCCTCAACTACAGGTTTTCTGTGGATGCTTCCTAAGAAATCCTTTTGATTTCCTGTCTCAGAATCTGCTTCTGAGGATCCCAAACTTAGCATCATTTTGGCTCCTTGTAAATATTTTTAATACTCTGAACTCAATTCATGAAACTCAAAAAATGAATCTTAAACAAATTTCTTAACAGTGTGTACATTGTTAAGTGGCACCTGACCTCTAGCCACACTTCAGTGTGAGGAAGACTGCTAGTTTTATACTCTTGATGGTTTTTATGGAAACTCCGCTTTGGAGCAAAATTATGAGGCATGATATTGAAAAAGAGACAATTTATTACTCATATAATCATTTTAACCAAATTGTCATCTTAAGTAGAACTTGGGGTCCCTCAAAATTTGTACGCCAGGAGAAGATTCATCTCTGGACCTCAGAGGGCTGTGTCTGCCCACTGACTGGCCCCCTTGGCTCTCCAGCTTCCATGACAATCCAATGATTTGCTCTCCTGCCCACCCACTGTTTCCTGTCCACAGTTCAGGGACATGCCTACTCTCTTTATTAAATAGAAGAATGAACACGCAGCACAGTGGACATGACCCTTTCTTCCACACCTCTGTGCACCCTGATTTCATCCTCTGTGCCACTCTGGAACCCCAAAGGGGACCCAAAAACAATTCATACTCATGTCCTGCTGTCCCTGTGGTACAAGAGTCCATCCAATCTATAAAATTTATTATTTAAAAAAAAATCAGGGCTAAGCGGATAAGATAAATTTACCCAATTCTCTAATTGTTAAAGGGTATTACTTTTGTTGTTGCCAGAAAAGCTTTGACTTATGCTTTACAGTGATAATCTAGAGACAGATGAGTCATCTCAGGGGCCTAAAAAACAGAGATCCCCACTGCTAAACCCAGATGAAACCACACCCACAAGAAAGAGCAACTCCAGCCAGCTATAAAAGTTTCAAGTAAACAGGAAATTCTCAAAGTTAGATTTAGTTAATGTAAAAGAACAAACAAGAGAAAAATGTGATATGATAATATCCTCCCTGCTACCTATGGATCTGTGGATCCCTGGAAAACAATGGGGATCCCTGGAAAACAATGAACTTCCTCCTTGCCCCTTTTCTCTCAATTTGTGAGATTAGAAAAGGGAAAGGGTCCCATAAACATTTATAATGCAGTCATTCCTCTGCAGGGGAATTATGAGTGCTTACTTGACTATGCCATGTTAGGTTAAATCCACTGTACCAAATACCACCTAACTGCTGGCATTTAGGACTAATTTATTGTGTTTGAAATGGCCTGCTTCTCCCAGGATCAAATGGTGTTAGATGTAGGAATAGGCAGTGGAAAGCAACAACTAACTACGTTGCAATGTAGTGAATGGTGTTCTCACATGATGCTGGGACAGCCTCCAGCTTCCCTCCCATTCTAGAGGTGCTCCTGAGAAGTCATGGCCCAGCCAGGGAATACAATTCCTAGCTTCCTAGTTTCTTTACATCTAGAGGAGGCCATGGGACTTGTTCTTGCCAACGGAATAAGCAGAAGTCAGGCATGTTACTTCTGGGCCAATTGTTATGTTTGTCTTAGGCTCTTTCCCCCCATGTGTCTCTAACTATGAAAACCCAGAGCTACTTGAAATGTTGGTGTGGAAGATGGCAGGGTCTCCATCAGCCTAAATCCATGTAGGATTGCATGGACCCAAATCCCACACCACTGTTGACTGGACTGTACTTGATAAGAAAACAAACTTCATTTGTTAAGCCACCAAGGTTGAGGCTTGGCCTATTAGTACAACTAGTTTTACTTTAATTCCCTCCCCTTCTCAGAAGATTTCAGCCTTCGCATATATTTTAGCCATCTCAGCAAGAGATATGCTCCTGGACGACTTCACTGAATATAGAGTCTGCACTACTGCTCCATGAAGATGAGTAAAGATCCATCCCTAGAGTCTTGCTGCTCAAAGAATGGTCCACAGACCAGCAGCATGAGCATTGCTTGGGAACTTTCAGAAGTGTGAGTGTCTAGATGGCCACACTGCAGAACTACTGAATCAACATCAGCCTTTTTATAAGAGCCTCTGGTGATTCTTGCGCACATTAAATTTGAAGTGTGGTCCTGAGTACCAAGCTTATGCTCTTTGACAGCTGGGGCATCTCCTTATTATTCAAACTTTTTTTACTATGTGAATTGAAGTAAGCCAATGAGCTGTCTAGCTCTAGGAGCTTTAAACATCAGCACCTCATGCCTCCCTCCATTTACTAATGAGATCATTTGGTCATTCGTAGGAACCTAGAAAGAAGTGGCAAGTGTAGGGAAGCAAGATTTCAGAGGCCAATAAAGTGTGCTTTGCTAAACAAGTAACACCTGCTGCTGTTGTGATTTTATGCTTGCAAACTTTCTGTTGACTTTCTAATACTTAGGCTTTGTGACATAACCATTTGTCAGAGAGTACATGTGACACCTTCTCTGATAGCAGCTAAAAGTTGATTTTTCACAGAGTAAACCATTTTAGAAGGTAGAGTATTGGGTTAAACTGTACCCCCAACACCCACAATTATGCCAAGATGTGCCTATTCCACCTGATTGACAACAGACTGGGAGAGTTTGATAAACACCTGGTAACATGTTGTGCTTGGGAGGCATTTGCTCTGCCTGTGGTTTTTAAAATATGTACTCTTCATATCAAGAGTACATGAAACTACAACCCAAAATATGGACAACCAACCATGTGCCTCTTTCAATCACCAGGGTTATTATTTCATGGCCCTTCTGGAGGAAACTCCTCCATCATCATTCCATAGACTATCAAGGGTTCTCTGAGAAATACATTCATCTTCTATAAGGATAATTTTTCCCTTGTTCTAGCCTGAAAATCAGTCTTGGAGTGGTGATTGCTGTGATTTTTATGATTAATATATTTAGCAGCTCATCCATTTATTCATTTGTTTACTTATTCATGCAATAGAACTTCATGAGTTTGCTGCATGTTATTATTAGAATTTACTAATAATGGCTGTCAAAATTGCAAGAAGTCTTTCTGGATGATGGCATCAAAGGGCTTATAGGAAAATAAAAGGGTGTGTGAATTAATCACCTTCTTAATGCTTACGGGTGAACCGGAGAGCTAAAGGGAAAAAAGAAAAAACAAAGAGAAACCTGGGGTCCATTTCCTCTCCATATGTGAAATACAGGAAACCCTCTTAGCCCATCTATACTTCACAGGTGGGCTGGCTGGACAGCACTCACTCTTCATTTTCTGTAAACTAGGCTGATGGGGGCCCAGGTCAATGCATGCTGCTTATAGCTTGAAGGCCCTCAAGTACACCCAAGTATGTCTGGCCCTGTTAGTTGGATCATATGTGTTCCATAAGGAACCTGTGTTTGTTCCCAAACTTGTTCTGAACATTGTATAATTTGTTTTATAAAGGTGTTCAGCCTCTCTCTCATTGGGTTTTTATTGAGTTTAACTTGCATAGGGATGTATATCAAAGAAAGGAGGTATGGTTTACAGATAACATTTCTGGGATCACAGGAGTCCTTTTGAGTCAGGATCTGGTAGACAGGGTTGATACCAGTTGGCTGTAAAACCTTGGGAAACAAACTTATTTTGTACTTGGGCCCTTAATATTTAAATTGAGGACATTCTTAGCAAAGCAGGACTTTATGCATTCTTTCTTAGGCCTGATCGCCCCTGCTGGGAACTGCCAGTTCTGGCACAGGGCTTCAGCATTGTTTTGGGCCGGAATCAGGTGGGGGAAGCAAGGCAGCCAAAAGATTAGGAGACTTTTTACAGATAGAATGAGGACTCAGGCTATGATATGATAAAACCCTATGAGGGTTTTTTGTCCCTTCTCCACAATCCCCTAAGTCCTTCCCTGATGGCCCCTTTGCAACTGTGTCTGTCTTAGGTTGTTCCTTTCTTGAGGAATCTTACCTGTTGTTAACTATCCAGCCATCCTCCAGGGGCCAAGCAGGGTGAAGTAAAGAGGACAGAGGCTGTGCCCCTGCTGGGAGGATAAGTTTCGTCTCCTTAGTGGCTTATGGTTCCAAGGTCCCCTAGCCATGGGGCCTTTTTGCCTGTTGGTGGCGTTACAGCTCCTGAAACCAGGCAGGATGGTTCCCAACAGTTAAACAGTTATACACTTCAGAAAGTGTTCCCCCCAATATTTCCAGTTATTATAATAGTATCGGCTATATTTCCTAAACTGTAATTTACATTCCCACAACTACCTGTAAGTCCCAATTTGTACTTCTCAATCCCTTTACCTTTTTCACTCAGCCCCCGCCTCACTCCCTCCCCTCTGGCAACCATCAGTCTGTTCTCTGCATCTATAAGCCTGTTTCAATTTTGTTTGTTTATTTTGTTCATTAGATTCCACATGAAATCATATGGTAGCTATCTTTCTCTGACTAACTTATTTCACTTACCATAATACCCTCTATGTCCATCCATGCTGTCACAAATTATTAGATTTCATTGGTTGTTATGGCTGAGTATTATTCCAGTGTATATATGTAGCATTACTTTTTTATCCACTTGTCTATATTGATGGCCACTTGGGCTGCTTCCATATCTTGGCTATAGTAAATAATACTGCAATGAACATAGGGGTGCATATATTCTTTTGAATTAGTGCTGTGGGTTTCTTCAGATATATTCAGAAGTGGAATCACGACGTCATATGGAAGTTCCATGTAAAATTTTTTGAGGACCCTCCATACTGTTTTCCATAGTGGCTACATCAGTCTGCATTCCCATCAACAGTGTACTAGGGTTCCCTTTTCTCCACATCCTCACCAGCACTTGTTTGTTAATTTATTGATGACAGCCATATGATGGGTGTGAGGTGATGTCTCACTGTGGTTTTAATTTGCATTTCTCTGATGATTAGTTATGTTGAGCATCTTTTCACATATCTATTGGCCATCTGCATGTCCTCATTCACTCTTGAAATGAGTCTCCCTGGGAAAAGTTTCCTTAAAATTGGTTCATATACATCAAGATCCCTAAAGGCTGCTAATTACTTTAAACTTAATGGTCCTGCTTCTAGTAATTTATCTCAAATAAATAATCAGTTATGTGGTCAAAGATGTATGCACATTTTTATAGCCTTATTGTTGCAAAAGATTTGAAGCCACATAAATGTACTAAATTAGGAGAAAAAAATATATATATACATGAAAATTATATAGTCATTAAAGATTTGGTACTTAAAAACAGTGAATGATATGTGCAATTGCTTCTTTATAATTTTAAGAGAAAAAAGTTTACAAAATTATATATATAATATGTCATTTTATTTTAAAATTATCCTATACAAAATGTCAATTTTTTTGTTTTAAAATTATCCTACATACTCATATTTATGAATTCAAAAAAGTCATAAGGAGATACACAATAGTGTTGCCAAGGATGTTGAGATTCTTTGTTTTTTTTTTTGTATTTTTATTTACTTTTATAATTTTCTACCATGACTACACATATAATCCACTTACAAGAAAAATATATTTTAGTCTTAAAGGTGCAAACAAGAAGCAAAAACTCACACATACACACAAGTATTTTAGTAACAGCTGAGTGACATTTTCTATTCCAAAATATAGCCCTATAGTTCAAAGAGATGGGTGTCAGAAAAAAGCTCACTTTTGTGCTAGGAAGAATACTGGGTGGTTTTAATCTGGGTGACCATATGATTTTACAAATATTCTTAAAAGCCTTTTTCTAGATTAATTTCACTTTCTATGAAGAAAAATACATATGATTGGGTTTAAAGAAAAATACATCTAAAGCCAATTATTGGATGGTTGAATGGTTCACTGGCACGATGGCCTTAAATTCTTCCAGATTCTATTGGTTGGACTCCCTACACCTCAAGCCTTTTCCTTATGAACAACACCAGCACATCTGTGATCTTAATGACTTTAACTAGCAAACTGGAGTAAGAAGGACTGGCACGGTTCCCAAAATTCATTCCAGTCCAGGACTGATAATGAAGGACTAGCTGATTTGTATCCACTTAAGTCCTGACAAATCTCAAACAAGAGATTTACCAAAGAGTACAGGTGGATTTGAAAATGTCTGCAAATTCAATAACTGCAAAACTTCATCTGCAAAGCTCATAATTAATTTTGTTTCCAATTAAGCAACCCAGAAAGAAGCTGAGTGCTCAATCCAATCGACACCATTTCATTACTCATAGTTCCTTTGTTCAAATTATCCTGGTTTCTCTGAAACCACAGTCAGATATATTTGGGAAAATCTACACACAAGAATGAGAAATGGGTAAATGGAATATAGGTCCACCTTTAATTCAGAGTTCCAAAGATCCTAATTCCCACTTCCATAGGAACTATGTTGTCTTTAAAAAGAGAAGTACTAACAAAAAGGGTTTTGGGGGAATATATTTCATTTTTTTTAATTTTTTATTGTTATTCTAATTATCCCAATTATTCTGCATTTGCCCTACTCCACTCAGCTCCCTCTCTGCTCCCACAGTCAATCCCCACACCATTGTCCATGTCCATGGGTCATTCATACACATTCTTTGACTAGCCCCTTCCCCTTCTGTCCACTATTATTCCCCTCTCCCCTCCCCTCTGGTTGCTGCCAGTCTGTTTCCATGCCTCTGGTTCTATTTTGATCATTAGTTTATTTTGTTCATTAGATTCGTCTTATAGGTGAGATTGCATCCATCCAGTTCCATCCATGCTGTTGCAAAAGGTAGGGGTTCCTTCTTTCTCTCTGCTGCATAGTATTCCATTGTGTAAATGTACCACAGTTTTTTGATCCACTCATTTACTGATGGGCACTTAGTCTCTTTCTAGCACTTGGCTATTATAAATAGTGTTTATATGAACATAGGGATGCTTAAGTTCTTGAATTGGTGATTTGGGATTCTTAAGGTTTATTAAGTTAAAATGTTACTCAAGCAACACAATACTCAAAAGTGTAAACAAATTCTTAACAAAATTTTCTATTATAAAGAACAACCCTTTAAATCAAATAATCAATAGAAGCTAGTAAATTTGATTTAATTTAAAAGATTAAATGAGAAAAAATAATGCCTTTTCAGAGCACTAGGGAAAAATAACTCACCTTTTTCCTCTGAAAAGGGCATAGGATTTTAGATAACCATAAGTTTACTTGTAGCTAAAGATGGGTCATGGCTGCCAAATAAAGCTAGTGTAGTTTTAAGCTGTATTAATAAAAGTGTTGAGGCAAAAGTACAGTGTCCATTACAAGTGTAGTAATAGTCCCATTGTTCTGTGCACTTGCTGGAGCACAGCCACCTGGGGTACTAGAGCTAGCTCTGATGGCTGAGGCCTGCCCAGACATGGGACCCCTTGTGCTGGGAGGCCTGGAAGAGCAGAAGTGAGCACTAGAACAGCTAGCAGGGAAGTGGAGTGGTGTGTCACTTTCATATTCCAGCATCTGAAGAGTTGTATGAGAGACAGGTTCCATTGAACGTGTGACTTCAAAATGCAGAATTAAAAACCAAATGATGGAATGTGAAAGAGGAAAATTTCAGTTCCAGTAACCAGGCCTTCTGGCCTTAGAGTGAAGGGGAGGGCTGAGCCTTCCATTGGTGGGCAGGGTAGGGGATGTTTGGGGCATCAGTACTACAATTTTGAGGTGCTTAAATTTCATAAGAGCATTTTTTACAAAGAAAGGAAATAAAAGTGTTTATGGGCAAAATTTTAGTGTTGGGAGAGACCTTTTCAGGTCATCTGAAACAATCTCCTCCCTTTCAAATAGGAACAGCGAGGTCTAGGGCAGTTGTGACAAAATCACACCCAGGTAACACAGAGGAAGAGTGGAGACTGGGTCTCCCTTCCTGATCAAAAAAGCCATGGCCTGGCATGACCACACAGCCTGGTGACTTTATCTTCACTGGAAATGGACACAGTCTGCATCTCCACCTTTGAAGCCTGATCTGGGTTGTGGGTCAAATGGGAAGATGAATGAATTCTATTGAAGTCCCTAATATTTGCAAAGTGTGATGACTCAGCAGACATAAAATGTGAATGAAAGAAAAATGATACCAACCCCTGACATTGAAGAGTTTATCATCTGGTTGAAAAGAAAAGAAATTACATACAACAGAATTGTATCCACTAATTGACAAGGCAATTATTTGGAGTCAAATAGTTGGTTTGGATGCCAAACCTCTAGGAACTCTGAGAAAGAGAGGCTGGGCTAGAATGGGAAAGATAGGATATGAAAGTCAAGAGTGATGCAAAGAGTAAGTGAGGAAGAAGAGTTTGTAGGAGAGGGGTAGAGGGAGGCAGCCCACCACCAGCCCAACCTCATTGCAAGTAACTTTTCACCTCTCAATAAACAGTCCTGAGGTTATTAATTAGAAGTGCTCATTAGCAAGTAGTTAATTCACAGTATAGACAGCTGTGTGGACAGACCTTATCACCCATTTTTCACATCAGCCCCCTTCCCAGGGGTTGCTCTGATGAGATCTTTGAACATCTTGGGGCCCATGTGCTATGTCCATGTGGCCCAGGTGAGTCAATCAGAGCAGGGGGCTCAGATGGGGTAAATACATTAACTTCACCCTTGCTCTATGCAGGTGAGAGACAGAGGTTTGAGGCCCTCTGCAAAGGGGTTTTTGTGGGATTTTTTTATAGGCTTTAGAAATGCAAATTTATAACTTTGGCTCTTGCTAGCAAAAATGTGGAGCCTATCAAGACATGGAGCTCAGTCAAAGGAAGGCAATGAATCCACCTGATTTAGCTAAAAAGAAATTTTTCTTATTGTCGAGGCAAAGGAAAGTATGAATAAATCTAAAAGTCAAGGCAAATAAAATGACTGATCAGGAACTACTAGAGTCATTCTTTGCCAATGTTTTTCTCTTTCTCTGAATATTTAGAACAAGAGCAGAGAGTGTATGTTGGAGACTACAGAAGCTGCCTCTCTTCTGTGTTATGTTTTCTTTTTTTCTGAACTGAGGGGACTGTGATCGCCGGTAGCCTCAATCATGAAGTAATGACTGGAAGTACAGTTCCCTGCAAACATTTTGGCTAATTTTCAGAACAGATGATCCAGGTTTCTATAAAACAGCTGTGAGCTAGAAAGAAATTCTAGAAGGAAAATGAACAACTCTAGGTGTGCAAATGAGGAACGTTCCCCCAGATGCTACTGCCCAGACAATCTTGTTTCCCCCCCTCCCCCAGGCAAAGTGAGTATTTTTAGTTCTGAGAACATTTTTGTTTGTTTGTTTATTCCTCCACTTGGGTCTTTGCAGGATCCTGAAAGGGGTGACTGTGGAAGCCGCACTTTTAATACTCCAGAGCTTCTTGAAGAGGACACTTTTCTCTCTGTTTCAATGCACTCATTTGTATTTATCCCCAAATGACACAGTGCTGGTTTATTCAGTGATAGTCAAAACTGCAGTTTCTAAAGGGTCCCAATTCCAAGGAGAGAGAGCTCTATTGTAGTCCCCTGTCCACATGCCTGAAGCTCTGACAGGAAATTAATGACTTTGGAGACTGACATTTCTGCAACCCTAAGAAAAGGAAAATTTCCAATTTTTGCTGATTAGAAAGCTCTGGTGTGAGGTTCCCCTATTGCCAATGAAACTGTTCTGCTACCAGGCTGTTGCTTCACCATGCCTGGGATGAAGGCCAACACAAGAGGCAAAGGAGAAGGGCTCTCCTCACTCAAGTGTTTGTTGTCACATTTTCTCATAATGATGAGCCATCCTTGTCAAGGTGGTCAGTGTACTGAGAGATGGGTCCCACTTGCTAACACAGAAAGCTCCTGCAAGCTGGAGTCCTTTATTTCTTGGAGGGAGACATAGGGAGAGAAACTGGACAGAGGGTAGAGGAGGCAGTGGTGAAGGCAGCTGTGCCCAAATGAAAAATTCACTAGATTTGGTGGCAAAAACCTGAGTGCAAAACAGTCTCCGGCACACAGTGGATGCATAATTCAAACACAATAATTTCAACAAAGAAGGCATGAAAAGTCACAGTTTTAGATAAAAACAAAATACCAAACAGGATAACTCTCAGATTCAGTTGCTTTCCTGAGAGACGTTCCTTTTTATTCAGCTTTTCCCAGTTTTGAACACACAGTGCTGACCCTTGGCTCACTGGCATGTGCTTCCATGGTCTGTCTGGTCTCAGTCTGGTGTCACTGGGAAAACCCTGCTTTCAAAGCTGATGCCACCACTTTCCAATGTGCTGACCTGGACTGTCTGGCCTCGGTTCCCTCATGGCTAAAATGGGGGTGAAAATCACCTACCACACAATTGTATGAAAGGGTGCCTTGTAAAGTCTGATGTGCTCTGCACATCTAAGGAACTCTTCTGTGAAATGACGAAATGATGAAATGTGGGAGTCAAAGGAGAGAAAACAAACCCGCCTGTTGTAGGCCTGTCCAGCCCACACCATCACCCTCAGCAGAAGAAAAGTCACAGTTTGCTTATGGCTATGGGCCTCTCAACAGGACAGGACAGCCAAGGATTTGGTCTCTTCTTAGCCTCCTGAACCTTTATGCTGAGATCACTTGCTCATAGTGCCTCATCATTCAAACTGACCTTGCCTGTGTGTGCAAGGGCCTGAGGACACAAGGACCACTGACAAAAGAAGTCTGTCATGATAGTCTCTAGGCCTCCCATTCTCAAAGGCACATGACCTACCTTGGCAAGCAACTCTTGAGCATCAGAAAGAGGGAGAAGAGTCACTCAGCAAGCAATACTCTGTGATCACAACCTATAAAAGCTGCTAGAGAAATCTTTTTTGGAAAAATTGTCTTTTTAATCAGAAAGACTTCTATTTGTCCTTGTCTTTAAAATCGGCACCACAGCTTCTCCATATGAGTACACAGGGGGTATCTGTGTTCTCACATGGTGACTGTCTACATATCCAGAAGAGAACTAGCAGCAGAAGCAGTATGTGCTGGCACCTTGATCTTTGATTGCTCGAGAACTAAACCCAAATCATTTAGTTCCTGTTGGATCATTGCAATTCTCCCATGGCTCAGATCCCACCCTGCCATCTGCCCATATCCCAGGAGTCATCAGCCCTGCACCTTAACCAAACACTCCAAAATACAAGTAAACACTTTGAATAGCTTGAAAAATCATGATAGGAAGCATGTAGTTGGCAATGATGCTCAGTTGAAGATGGACATCTAACTGTCCTGCAAGTAGCAGCAGAAGAGCAAGCAGCAACACTGATACCATGTAAACCTGTTGTGACCAACAAGATCAACAATGAAAACTCAGAAGAAGCAGTACCAGCATTCCCCATTGCAGTCTCCACCTCCTCCTCTCCCTCTGGGTTCAAAATGATGCAAAGATGAGCTTCATCTGACCATTTCCTCCCCGTTTCCTGTTCCCCTTCCCAGTTAGATTAGATGGAAGGCCCAGGGTATATTTCTATAGAACTAAGTAGCCCACAAAAGAAAACAGTTGAAATCTGGCTTCCCTAAGTCATTTTTGTATTGAGAAACACACCGCACCCTCCCCCCAATTTTTTTTATTCCAAAATCAAGTGTCAACCTATCAACAAATACCAGCTGGGAAGTCTGGGGAAGTGTTACTGAGGTTTAGTGGCTTCAGTGTTGTTTGTGTTCTTACCCTGTGTCTCTCCTCCCTGTCTCCAGCCCATGGTTCAGAGTTACAAGAGTCTGGGCTTGGGGTCTTCAAAACAAGAGGGAAATAAACAGAAGAGAGAAACAAACAAACAAACAAATAAATAAATAAATAAATAGATAAATAAAATCAACATCACGGTCTTGACTGTTTCCCTCATAAGAAATCATCACTGTCAAATTGGAGGGGGATGGGGCACTCCAGTGAGTTCTAGAAAGTGCAAGGCATCCACAAGTTCCTATCCTGGCCACATGGAGCCAGGGTTATTGGTCAAGCTCCTTCTCTGAATTATGAGTTCCTGGAAGGCAAGTGGGGGTAGAGGAGTTTTATTCCTCTTTGAGGGTCCATTTTTTAGCATACTCTTGGTACATAGGAATACACAAATGAATAGGACTATTGTTAAAAAATAAAGTAGCAAACTGATGTCCTTGCCAATCAGAGAGCAGGACGCACTGCAGCAACCAACATGCCTCTTTAATTGTGCACCTACTATGTGCAGAATATATTGCAAAAGTTGGAGGTGGGGGCTTCAGGTAGTTCAGACATAAGTTTCACTAAAATAGTTTTCCTAAAGCATTTCTCTCACATCAGTTTCTCATTGTGGTCTGGGAGAAGGCACTTCTATAATGTGTGTGACTGATGGGAGTGAGGTGGTGAGGAAAAAAAAGAAACACTGGAACATTACTCGTCTGTTAAGGGGTCTATTTTAAGACTCCTTTGCACAGAACAAGGCTGTCTCTCTTCAAGCTCTTAGTACATGTGGTTTGTTTGTGACAGAAACAGGGCTTGTTCCTTTCCTCCAGTTGTGAGGGTGTTAGCATGTGTTCCTCATGGTAACAGCACTACTGTTACTTGAGCAACAAGTATGTAAACAGATCAAGGGTGTGACAAAAGCCACAGGAAGTGGTGTATCTTCATTTAGCCTGTTTAGGGCTGTACTTCAATATCTCTCCCCACCTAGGAGCTCATTGATCTCTAAGCCCAGATGCTGAACAAAACTGGTAATGTTTAGGATGGGCAGAAAGAACTCAGCAGCTTGGTTAAAATAAGAGCTGGCAGTGACCTGTTTGTTCCCAGTATGCTCAAAAGATCTGTGTTAGAGCAGAGAACATTATTGATTGATTTGGAGAGAGCATGGCTTTCATTTATTTAGGTCCTTAGATATCTATCTTCAGGTCTGGTCCAGGGCCAGGAAGAGAATTATGGGTACCTGATAATTACAAAAATTACTTGAAATGAGGGCTGCCAGGGTCTGCCCTATGCTTATCCTCTCCACTTCCAGTTTGCATGTTGGTAAGTCTCTCAAAGTTCCAGATTTATAGTTAGACAATGGGAAGGGTAAAGTGCTTTACACACAGTAGTGGTTAAACTGATCAATTGCAATGATCCGTGGGTGTCCAACATTTCAGGGGCTGCTATTCAGTCTAGTACAGAGGTTCTTGGGCTTCAGCATGAATCCATCAGAATCATAAAGAGGCTTGTGAAAACACAATGTGCCAACCCCTTACCCATAGATTTCTGATGCAGCAGGTCTGGGGTGGAGCTGGGAATGTCCATTCCTAACAAGTTTCCAGGTGATGTCACTGCCGCTGGTCCAGGGACCCCACTGGGTACCCATGTTTGGTGGGGATAGTGGCATGACTTGGGTAATCACTGACTGAAATCCAGCTCTTCTGCTTTCTGGTGGTGTGATCTGGGCCAACTCGCTTCTCCTCCCCCAGTTTCTTCATCTGTGAAATGAAGAAAATAATCCACCTGCCTCATAGGGAGGCTGTGAAAATTCAATGAAGAATTGTGAGTAGAACCCAGAGCCCAGAGCCCAGTACATGTTCAGAGCTCAATACTATTTGTAACTCATATCTACTACTTTGCTGAGAGATAGAACCTGAGGAATTTTAATAGATTCCATGCCCACAACTGAGTTCAAGTTTTGCTCAAGAATTTTGTGCTTGAGGAGTGAGTACGAAGGAACCTAGATAGGGTTCTCTGTTTGGTGAGGCTCAGGATAAGGGGAACATCACTTGCCAGGCTGGATGACAAAAACAAGGAAGATCTAAATCCCCAAGAGCCCAGCAAGGGTGTAGGTGAGAGTCCCTGGGGACTGAGCCACATGTTGATAATAACCATGGCTTTAGGGGTAGCAGGCCTGGGCTCTGGTCCCAGGCTCATGCTGACCAGCTGTGTGCCCTCAGCTTCTCTTATAGTCTCTGGGTGGTATCTAAGAATCACACCCTGAGAGTCTCAGCTTGAGTGGGGAGTTCAGTATAGGGAGGGAAGTGATTCCTAAGTGATGGCCAAGGGAGGGAAGGGCACTTAGGGCCCTGGGGGAGGGAAAGGACACAGAAGTGATGGTAGCAAGGGAAACTTCCTTCATAATTTGCCAAGCCACTGCTCACTGGAGAGCAAACTTCAGGGCAAAGAGACCTGCACATTGCCTCAAGCCTAAACAGGATGGCATTCTGCAAATGGCTCTCAAGGGTGGTAGGTGCTGCAGCCTGATCTAGAAAAACCCAGGATGAGGTAAAACCTGGGAAGTTCCTGGAGAATGAGAGGGGCCACAGGAACCATATGTCGAGGCCAATGCACTAAAAGGATAAAGGCAAAGGACAAAGGTTCCCAAGTTCTCAGTGGTATGGGTGGCCCATGTAGAGCCTGCATGTCCTGGGAGTCCCTGGAAACTGGTTAACTGTGTGCTCAGGGACCACTGAAGGTTGAGAAGTAGCTGGTCTTTAAACTAAAACAGGAAGGCTAAGGTTTTTGAGAACCATTCCTGTGAAAACTTCAATTTTGCCTTATTTTGTTTTCCACTTGAGAAGCGCACACAACTGAGGAACTAATAAATGCACAAGCCATGGTTTTCCAATAGATCTAGACCAAAGTTAACATTGTTGTTAACTCCTTACTCATAAACCTTATAGAGAAGGTCATGTTTAGTTGACAACAGGGCATCTTTAGGTGTTAAAAAGGGCAAAAGTCAGATTTTCTTTTAGTTCAAATGGAAACCAGTCTCCTGCTGGGCCGAGTGCTTCATTCTGGGACCTTAAACTGGTAAAGGGGTCCCAAGAAAGAATTGTCTTACCTGGAAGGGGAGGGGAGGGGTGGAGAAGGGAAGCACCTAGTAGTGCCTCCAACAGGCAACTGATGCACAGTAGGAGGAAAACCAGAACTGCAAGTGAAGGAAAAACAGGAGGGCGAGGGCTATCTTCCTAAGCATTTGCTACCATAGCCCACCCTAGATGGACCCTCATTCAAGAATAATAGCTCATCTATCAGATGGCATCTTACACAGAGTTTTAGTTTATGAGTCCTTCAAAAGAGGCCCATCTTTAGTATCCTGACTTCATGTCAAGGAAATGGAGACAGAGAGGCTAGCCAACCTGTCTAAGTCTGCAGTGGCAGAAGCACACCTAGCTTCGGAGCCTCTGCTTTTACTGCTAAGCTAGACTGATCTTCAAAGTAGATCACCTAGGGCAGGTGGCCAGGAGGTTGGCAGTAGTCAGCCTAGGAAAGAGAAATGCCATGGCTATAGACCTCTCTCCTTCTCTCTGGTCTTTTCCTTTTAGGAAGCCCCTTTCAAGGGGCCTGTGGTGAACTTAAGTATATAGAGTTGGGATTATCCATAGGCAAATCTTTCCATACCTATCCATTTATTTACAAACCCTTTTGCATGCATACCAAAAGGGGACCTGTCAGGGGAATCAACTGTGAACCATGCTGTGTAATAAAACCTGGGGCTGGCCATGAGGAAGGAGTAGGAAACATATGAAAAAGTGAATAAATCATCATCTTCATTTAAGCATCTGCCTGCACTGGGTGCTTTATGGAGTAAATTATAGAGAGAGGTTTTGTTAATGAATAGCAAAGAAAGATCACAGAGGAGCCTCCATTTGCCCTGCTGCTGGGCTAAACTTCAGGAGGCAGGAAGAGCCCACCAGGATAGGAGGTGACAGCAGGTGGAACTAGATGTGCTACAGTGCCAGGCAGTGTGGCCCTGCCCCTGCCCAGAGCTCCTCACACTTTACTTTCAGCCTGCAAAGAAGCATCACCACTTCCCTGTCAACGTTAGGTTTCCTCACGAGCCTGCCCTCCCTATGGAAGCATCTGGAGTGTGTGTGTGTGTGTATCTCTATCAACTATCTATCTATCCTCTATCTATATCTTGGTATCTGTCTGTGGTGGGGTCCCCTCCCCACCTTTCCCCTCTGTTCTTGTTCCTTCTGGAGCACCAATATTTAACCTATATTTAACCTATATTTATATTTAACCTATATTTATAAATACTGCAGACTAATTTGTCATAACCAAATCTACCTCAAAGTGTCTAAAACTAAATCCTATTAATCTTTTCTTTTTTTTTTTTTCCCTAAAATGTCCATCCAACTCCTGTCCCATTCCCACTTTTTGCACTCTGGAACAGACATTTCCACCTCCCACCTGAAATGACCTCTCAGCTCCTCCTCAGGCCTCAGGGGCCTGCCACCTCCTCCACCCTAGGCCCCCTGCAAGGCCAGATATGGTGTCCTCATCACATTCATAACTCTTCCCCTAACTCATTGTCACCTATTCCTGGATGTTGCCCTGAACCACCCAGATTGCTTGTCTTCTGTGCAAGACCTGTCTTCTGACTCCTGTCTCTCTGGTCTCCTGAGCTCCTCTATCACATGTCCCGTACTAGGTGCACTTGTCAATCAGCTACCTGCCTCAGTCTCATAGTTTGTCTCCTCTGCCTGGACACTTTCTATTCCCCTAATCATTCCAGAACCAAGTCTTCCCTGGGGTGAAGCCAAGACCACATCTCCCTCCTTCCTGCATTTGTTCTCCAGAGCCACCATTAGCTCTTTGTTGTATACTGTCCCACTTTCTCTCTGCACTGCCCGTAGTGCATGCCGCCCTATCTAGCTAGTTATACAGATAGTTACATCAAGGCAGATGGATATTTACTATCTTATTTCGTGTGTGTGTATGTCTTACTTAACCAACTGGTTTATACTTTCTAAGAGCTAGCACAAATGTGAAAAAAGAATGTATAATAGCTGGATAAATAAACTGTGGTACATGTAGACAATGGAATATTGTTCAGTGCCTTCTAAGGCACTGGATATTATTCAGTGGAGGAACCTTAAACACACATTATTAAGTGAAAGGAGTCAGTCTGAAAAGGCTACTTACTATGTGAGTCCAATTATATGACACTCTTGAAAAGGCTGAACATGGAGACAGTGAAAAAAGTAGAGGTTGCCAGAGATGGGAGCAGGGAGGGATGAATAGGCAAAACACAGACAAGTTCTAGGGCAGTGGAACAACTCTGTGTTATACTATAATGGTGGATATCCACTATTACATGTTTGTCAAAACCCACAAAGTATATCAAGAATGAACCTCAATGTAACTATGGAGTTTGGGTAATAATGATTTGTTACCAACCCTTCTGGGTCAGGGACCAAAAATGAGGTCAAGGATAAGAGACAACAGCAGTCACCAGTGCCATTCACGCCAATAGAACAAATCCGAGTTTGGTGAAGTAGAACTGAAACTTTATTTTTTGATTAAAGAATGAAGAAGGGTGAGCTCATGCTCTAACAGCATCTTCTCCCAACTAGGAAGGCTGTGACATAGATGGATTAAATTCTTTCAGGTATGCACGGTTATTCTTCCATTGCTCACAATGCCCCATCACCATCTTGGTTTTCATACTCAGTGTCTGGGTCTTTGGGGTCAGGAATCCTCAGGTGCTGGAAGCAAGTATGGCTTGTGACGTATTTTAGGTATTGAGAAACATTAAGTTCTTTTAAATCATAGTCCATTGACAATGTATCAATATAGATTGTGGATTATAACAAATGTGCCCCTCGGTTGGTGCTGTGCATGAAATCTGTACCTTCCATTTGATTTGCTGTGAACCTAAAACCACTGTAGAAAATAGTCTATTTTTTATTTATTTTTTAAAATTTTTAAAGATTTTATTTATTTATTTTAGAGAGGGGGAGAGAGGGAGAAAGAGAGGGAGAGAAACATCAATGTGCAGTAGCCTCTCATGTGCCCCTTGTTGGGGACCTGGCCTGCAACCCAGGCATGTGCCCTGACTGGGAATGGAACCAGTGACACTTTGGTTCATAGCCTGTGCTCAATCCACTGAGCCACAACAGCCAGGGCCTATTTTTTTAAACATGTTATATAATAGCTAGTATATATTGAGGGCTTTCCTATGTTCTCATACAAACCACTCTACATATATCATCTCGTTTAATCACCACAGTGACTCTGAAAGGTGGACACCATTATTACTCCTGTTTTACAAATGTGGAAGCAAGGCTCAGAGAGATTTAGAAACTCCTTTAAGGTCACACAGAAAGCACTGGCTCTGCTGGCTAGGAAAAGCAGTCTTTTTTCCAGAAGGACCTCTGGGCCAGGACTGAGATGGCAGAAGACGGGAAGCATCTGCTGCTGCCCTGCGTGTGTGACAGATGGGTGACAGTGCTGTCTCCGTAAGATGGAGCTGAGGTTTATCACAGAAAACTCCAAGTATCTGCCATTTGCCATCGGTAACCAAACAGTGACTCCCTGAGTGGAGAATGATGGCAGTGAGATCAGCAGGCACCTCGCTCTAAACAAGTGTTTCCTCTCGTTGCAACAATGATTCAGTGTGAGCAGAGAGCTAGAATTTCTATTCCCAACAGACCTAACCTGCATTTTCTGCACTGTCTGTTTCTCCCTGAGGTTTAGGCCAGATAGCTTCTGAGGTGGTTTAGCCTACCCCTGATTATTTTTGAAAGGTGTGTTATCTGGTATGTTTTGACATTCAGGTTGTCTCTCGAGTTACTCTGGAAAGTTCTTTTCCTTTTTTTTTAGTTATTAAAACATGGTGAGTGAAATGTAATATCTTCTTCATTCCTTTGATTTCAGTCAAATTTGGGCATGTAGCCAAGCCAGAGGCCCACGAACCAGGAATGTAGAGGGAGAATCAGATGCCTCCAGCTGTCCCTCACAGGCCCAGGATGGAAGGGACTTTCAGACACGTCTGGTCTGAGCTTTTCACTTCTCAGAAGAGACACAGGGCCCCATGAGACTTTCTGACTTGCATGAATACAAAGACAAGTTTAGAACCCAGTGATCTTCTAATTCAGTGTAAATCCTTTCCCTCAAATTATCCTCTGAAACTGTCCCACCTTCTACCAGGTAACTTTAAACTCTAAGCCCTGTAACACCCGGGCAGCTTATCTGGTACACCTGTTGCCTGCCCTTCCCCCACCTGTCTCAGCCTCCTGCTTTGGAGGTGCACAGTAGAAGTGTCTTAGCCCTAAGAAATGCAGTCTCACAAACTGCTAGATCAACTCACAGCAGGGATTCCATATTCACTGTAGACAAGTGAAATGGAGCAGTGGAAAAATCCTGGCTGGATGGCCAGAGTATTTGCTCTTGCACTTCATTCCTACCACAAACCTAAAGAAAAGGGAATTTATTCTACTTAAGGTAGAAAAAAACTTCTATAAAGTGTGAGCACAAAAATATCTCAGCCTGCAAAGAAGCACCGCAACTGCCCTCTCCATGTGAGATTTCATCACCAGCCTGCCTTCTCTTATGGAAGCATCTGCGGGAGTGTGTGTGTGTGTGTGTGTGTGTGTGTGTGTGTGTGTGTGTGTGTGTGTGTGTTTGGCATCCACTAGATGAAAAAATCTCTTCTTCCTATGAAAAACACTACACCAGGAAGGAACTGGATAGCTGAGGGTATGGGCTGAGACTGCTGTACCCTGAGAGCCACTAACAGAGATGCCTCTTTGAATGGGAGTATCAGTACTTAACTGATCAGTACAGTACTTAACTGTAAGAGGCAGAGACAATGTTGCCTGGATGGGCAGGCTGTTGGGGATCCCCAGTTCCCAGAAATGGCTTGGTCTTAGATGAATCTAAGGGAATTTTCCACTACCCCTTGGAAGAAGCTGCTCACCCACTAAGGGACTTGACTTGGGTTGGTTCCACAGCTCCTCTTCCCTCCCCAGCCCCTTCCCAACATCTCAAGGGTGGGCATCCCCACCAGCCCTCTCTCAGTTTGAGTCTCTCCATGGCAAAAATATGAATTCTTAAAAGACCACTTCTTCCCATATCCCTGTACCTTTTGTCACCAAAGGTTTGCCATGTGATTACTGCCAACTGGCTACCATTTCCTGTTACTGTACCCCTCACATCCTACCTCCTGCAGCACCAGAAATTCCTCCACTCATTTTTTTCCCCCCTCCAGGTTTCAGCCCTTTGGAGATGCTCACCTTAGGATGAGACATTGTAGGAAGTCTCATGGCCCATTAAACGGGGACCACAGTACATGACTTATTTACTCTGAGTACCTTTAAATAATATTATTATATTTTAATTAAAATGGCTGGGGGTGGGTGGAGTGAGATTCTAAATTACATTCCAAGAGTGACTAGAGAATTACTACCACATGTTGTGATTTGTGGCACATAAGAAGTATGGTCTACGAATGGGCCTTACTTTTTTTTATTTACATTATATTTTATTGTTTATGTTATTACATGTGGTCTCAATTTTCCCCCTTTACCCCACTCTACTCAGAACCTCCCACTCCCTCAAGCAATCCCCACATTGTTGCCCATGTCCATGGGTCATGATATATATTCTTTGGTTACTATATTCCCTAAGCTGTACTTTACATCCCCATGCCTATTCTGTGAAAACCAATTTGTACTTCCTACTCCCTTTACCTTTTCCACCCATCCCTGCATCTGCCCTCTCATCTGGCAACCATTAGAACATTCTTTGTATCTATGATTCTGTTTCTGTGCTGCCTGTTTGTTTATTTCATTTTATTTTTTTAGATTCAATTATTGATAGATACGTATTTATTGCCATATTATTGTTCATAATTTTTATCTTCTTCAAGAAGACTCTCTAACATTTTATATAATGCTGGTTTGGTAGTGGTATATTTCTTTAGCTTTTTCTTGTCTGGGAAGCTCTCTATCTGTCCTTCAATTCTAAATGATAGCTTTTCTAGGTAGAGTAATCTTGGATATAGGTCTTTGCTTTTCACCACTTTGAATATTTGTTGTGAATCATTTCTAGCATATGAAGTTTCTTTTTTCTTTTTTTAATTTTTTATAATTTTATTGATTATGCTATTACAGTTGTCCCATTTCTCCCCCATCATTCCCCTTCACCCTGCACTCCCCCTCCCACCCACATTCTCCCTTTAGTTCATGTCCATGTGTCATACCTTCTTTAGCTTCTACTTTTCCCACACTATTCTTGCCCTCCCCCTATTTTCTACCCACCATCTATGCTACTTATTTTCTGTACCTTTTCCCCCTCTCTCCTCCTCCCACTCCCTGTTGCTAACCCTCCATGTGATCTCCAGTTCTCTGATTCTGCTCATGGTCTAGTTGTTTGCTTAGTTAGCTTTTGTTTTAGGTGTGGTTGTTCATATCTGTGAGCTTGCTGTCTTTTTACTGTCACATTTTTTATCTTCTTTTTCTTAGATAAGTCCCTTTAGCATTTCATATAATAAGGGCTTGGTGATGATGAACTCCTTTAACTTGACCTTATCTGAGAAGCGCTTTATCTTCCCTTCCATTCTAAATGACAGCTTCACTGGATAGAGCAATCTTGGATGTAGGTCCTTGACTTTCATGACTTGGAATACCTCTTTCCAGCCCCTTCTTGCCTGTAAGGTCTCTTTTGAGAAATCAGCTGACAGTCTGATGGGAACTCCTTTGTAGGTGACTGTGCCCTTATCCCTTGCTGCTTCTAGAATTCTCTCCTTCATTTGAATCTTGGCTAATGTAATTATGACGGTCCTTGGTGTGTTCCTCCTTGGATCCACCTTCTTTGGGACTCTCTGAGCTTTCTGGACTTCCTGGAAGTCTATTTCCTTTGCCAGATTGGGGAAGTTCTCCTTTATTATTTGTTCAAATAACTTTTCCACTTGTTGCTCTTCCTCTTTCCCTTCTGGTACCCCTGTCATTCGGATGTTGGGACATTTAAAAATGTCCTGGAGGTTCCAAAGCCTCTCCTCATTTTTTTGAATTCTTGTTTCTTCATTCTTTTCTGTTTGGTTGTTTCTTTCTTCCTTCTGGTCCACTCCATTGATTTGAGTTCCAGTTTTCCTCCCATCACTATTGGTTCCCTGTGTGTTTCCCTTCATTTCACTTATTGTAGCCTTCATTTGTTCATCTAATTTGCGACCAAAATCAACCATTTCTGTGAGCATCCTGATCACCAGTGCTTTGAACTGTGCATCTGATAGGTTGGCTATCTCTTGGTTGCTTAGGTGAACTGGCTCTGGGGCTTTGATCTGTTCTCCTATTTGAGCCGTTTTTGTTTTTGTTTTTGTTTTTGTTTTTTGTCTGGTCACAGCTGTTACATAGTGAGGGGTGGACCCTTATGTGTTCCCCAGGGTGGGGCAGCCCAGTTGCTGGGTTGTGACACTGGATGTGGGGGCAGGGTTCCAGAGGGAACAATGGCCCTTACTCTGCACTCTCTCAGATTCCAGTCCCTTCTGCTGCTTTCCCCAAGCAATTGGGCCCTTCTGGTGCTGATTTCCATGTGGGTGGGCTTGTGTACTTTCTAGGACCCTGTGGGTCTCTCCAAGAAACTCTCCTGTGAGGCTGGGAGTCCCTCCCAGCACCTCAACCCCCACAAGTGTTTTCAATCGGTGCTTTTAGGCTTTATTTCCTGGCACTGAGGCCCTGGGTTGCGCAGTCTGCCTCGCTGCCTGTTTTCACCTGGTTTATCTGCACTCGAATGTTTGACCCCTATCAGCCACCTTGTGCACCTTGCTGGGTCTGCTAGTTGCCTCCTCACACCTGGTAACCACCGCCTGTGCATTTGGGGTGTACCAACTGCCACCTGTGTGTCTAGGACCACTAGTCACTGCTTTGTCCTGCTGCGATCCCTCTCCACCGGCCGCTGACTCCGACCCTCTTACCAGTCTGAGTGAATCGTTGTCAGACTTTCATACAATTCAATTTTCTATCTGTTCTGGTGTTTTGGGTGTTCTAAATTTTTGTTGTTCTTAATTTTGGATGTAAGAGGAGGCACAGTGTGTCCACCTACACTTCCATCTTGGCCGGAAATCCCCTGAAGTTTCTTCTGAGAAATCAGCTGACAGCCTCAGGGGAACTCACTTGTAGGTAAGTAACTGCTTTTCTCATGCTGCTTTTAAGATTCTCTCTTTATCTTCAACCTTTGGCGTTTTAATTATTATGTGTTTTTGAGTGGGCCTCTTTGCATCCATTTTGTTTGTGACTCTTTGTGCTTCCTGGACCTGTATGTCTATTTCTTTCACCAAATTAGGGAAGTTTTCTATAATTTTTTCAAATAAGTTTTCACTGTCTTGTTCTCTCTCTTCTCCTTCTGGTACCCACATGATGCGAATCTTGGTATGCTTGAGGTTGCCCCAGAGACTCCTTACACTATCCTCATTTTTCAGATTCTTCTTTTCTTCTTGGTGCTCTGACTGGTTGTTTTTTGCTTCCTTGTATTCCAAATCTCTGATGTGATTCTTGGCTTCTACTCTATTGATTCCCTATAAATTGTTCTTCATTTTAGTTAGTGTATCCTTCATTTCTGACTGGTCATTTTTATGGTTTCCATGTCCTTTTTTGTGCTGTTGAAGTTCTCTCTGAGTTCATCTATTCTCCCCCTAAGTTCACTGAGCATCCTTATAACCAGTGTTTTGAACTCTGTGTCTAGTACAGGAGTGTCAAACCCATTTTCACTGGGCGCAACATCAGCCTTGTGGTTGCCTTCAAAGGGCTGAAGGTAATTTTAGGACTGTATAAATGTAACTACTCCTTAACTAGGGGCAACAAGTTCAGCACTGCAGCTCAGTAGAAACAAGGTGCCACACCGAATGAAACAGGGTGGAGGGCTGTATTTGGCCCAAGGGCCTTGGGTTTGCCACCTGTGATCTAGTAGATTGCTTTTCTCCACTTTGCTTATTTCTTTTTCAGAATTTTGTTCTGTTCTTTTTTGTTTGGGCCATGCTTCTTTATCTCCTCACTTTGGCAGCCTCCCTGCATTTGTTTCTATGTATTAGGTAGAGCTGCTACAACTCCCTGGTTCAGAGTGGCCTAATGTAGTAGGTGTCCTGTAGGGTCCAGTGGCATAGCCTCCCCTGGCACCCAAGCTGGGTATTCAAGGTGCACTCACCAAGTGGGCTGTGTACACCCTCCTGTTGTAGTTGAACCTTGATTGATGTTGGCAGGTCAATGAGAGTGATTTACCGAGGCCAATCAGCTGCAAGGACTGGCTGTGACCACTGACAACCAACCTCAGACCACAGTGAAGGATCACCTGTGCAGGGACCCACTCCAAAGAGCAGGACTTACTTCAGCAGGGCTCTGGTGCCCACTGAATCCCACCCCCTGAGTGTGTTGTTTGTGGAGGTGGTAGGGTGGTAGCATGATCTGTAGCTGTCCACTGGGTGCGCTGGCTCTAGGACCTCCAGGGAGGTGCAAGCCAAGATCAGCCACCACCAGTGTTCTGTCCAGGACCACCAAGCATTAGCTCCAAAGCAATCTGCAGATGGCTGCTACCTGTGCTGGGCTTGGAGGTGCCAAAGTGAGGGCAAACTGTGAACCAAAGCTGGCTGCTCCAAGTTCTGGGCCTGGGCCCACTAAATAAGAGGTACAAGGCTCACTGAGGCCAGATGCTGCTTGTTTGAGAGAATCTGAAGCATAAGCCAAG
The DNA here is from genome assembly GCA_004027475.1 of Anoura caudifer. Lineage (NCBI taxonomy): Eukaryota > Metazoa > Chordata > Mammalia > Chiroptera > Phyllostomidae > Anoura > Anoura caudifer. Next base: position 40,587 of record PVKU01007332.1, read on the forward strand.
ACAAGCCATTTGTATGGAAAAATCACTGGAAACAGCTTGGGTGGTTCTGCAACTTGGGTGGGGTAGAGCCTCAGAGAATTACCAGGGCAGAGCAAACAGTGTGAGCCAGGGTGATAGAGTCTCAGATATGGCACCTGCTGGCTCTGTGTGGGGAGAGCTCAGAAAAGGAACAATGGTCTCTGCCAGCACTTCTTTCTAGGAGAAAGCTGACCCCCAGCTTTTGCCTGATGTCAGACACTTCAGTTCATCCCTGAATGCCTCTAGTGCCTTTCAACCTTCAGCTCCTGCACCGGAGCTCAGTGGGAGTCCAAGCAAGCCCATGTTTGGGCCCTTTAAGAGGAACTGCCTGTGAATCCTGAAGTTTCTGTCTTCCATAGCCTTACTCCTTCATGGATTTTATAGCCAGAAGTTATGGGGACTTATCTTCCTGACACTAGAATCCTGGGCTGGGGGACCTGGTGTGGGGCTGGGACCCCTCACTCCTAAGATGTCCCTCCCAATTTTTATCCATCATGCATGGATGTGGGATCAGACCATTCCATGTCTCTGCCCCTCCTACTAGTCTTGATGTAGTTTCTTCTTTAATTCCATACTTATAGGACTTCCACTCAGCTCAATTTCTGGCAGTTCTGAATAATGGTTGTTCTGTAGTTTAGTTGTACTTTGGATGTGGTTGTGTGAGGAGGTGAGTTGTGTTTACCTATACCACCTTCTTGCAGTGTTGGATCTTGATTTTATATAGTGTTTATGTGTGTGTATACTGTGTGTATTATATAGTTTATGTAGTACGTATATGTGTATAGTGTATAGTGTGTGTTATATAGTTTATATAGCATGCATATATGTGTATAGTGCATGTGTTTATGTAGTGTATTTATGTGTGCTATAGTTATACAGAATGTGTATGTATAGTGTATTGTGTCATATAGCTTATATAGTGTGTGTCTGTGTGTGAATCATGTCTATACAGTGTTTGCATGTGTATGTGTCCATGTATATGTCATATAGTTTATAGTGTGTGTATGGTACATGTTGTTAGCCAGTGAGTAATTCTGTAAGGAATAGAAGATGGGGTCACAGCTTCCACAGAAATAGATTTCTGTAACTGAGAGCAGATTCTCTGCTGGAACTGGAGACTTTTGTCTGTCAGAAAACTGCAATGTCCTAAGGCCTAGAAAGATAAAGTATCAAATATAATATGCTCTGTGGTAGCCAATCCCATGGAAGTAGATGTGGTTTCTGTGGACAAAGGAAATCAGATCCTGACAAGATGACCTCCATGAGATAATCTACAGAAGAGGAAAATGAGTTGTCCTGACAGGCAAACAAGAGAGGCAAAGATGACCTGAGTTTCGAACCCCACTGACCAAGCAATGGCAAAATGTCTGAACTTTATTTTTCCTTTAAGTCAAGTTTTAGGTAGTATTCTCATCATTCAAAAATACAATGTTATCAAAAACAAGACTTCACAGTTGAATTGAGAAAATATCCCTACAACTATGGAAAGCCAGTGAAGGTTATAAAGGTATTTCATTTATGACTGTTTACTTCTTTTTTGTAAATGTCTATTTGTAGAGAATCCTCTGATTTCCAAATGGAAAGTCTGCAAATGACAGATCTATTCTTGGTGACTAATGTCAGAAAACTCTGGCTGCTGAAACTTAACTATTGGTTGATGAGTGACAGGACTACCCTGAGGAAGACTTGGGTAAAACGTAGTTTTCCTTACACAAATCTAATTGACTTATGAGACAGTCATGTGACATTATAACCAGAGGCTGTAAACTGAATTTTTAAGATTTATACTTTTGTGTAAGTTTTAATATTTACAGGAGGTCCTTGTGGAGCCCCTTTGCTTTTCTTATGGCTATGGGAATTTTGACACCAAATTTCCATTGCTCATTAGCATGGTCGTATGTGGGGGGAAAAGTCTCATCTTAGTCTGACTACTTTCTTCTCTGACTTAAAAACCATAGCCTATGTCCTAAAGTTAGATTGCATTTTAACTAAGCATTTGCTAAATAGTGTTTTCTATAGCATGTTTCATTTATTGTCTACAATTTAACACATAATTTAAAAATCAATTAAATACAGGTTTTTTGTATAAGCATGTGATTAAATATTTGGAAATATGCATAACTCATACAAATTATGAATATAATTGTCTTCATAAATTTCTTGCCACATTTTCCTTAAAGGGTACTTCAAAAAGCAATGTCATGTTTTAATTCAATAAGGGGATAAATATAGAATGAATTTTAATCAAATAAAACTCTGAGATTCATAATAATATATTTTTAACAAGCAACTTCTCAAATCTACTTTACATAAATTTTATGCTAATAAGATATCATAATTACATAAATAGTCCTTTTTTCGTCTCACTAAAAAAATATTTATCTTAACATTGTAATTAAAATTCCTAGGAAGCAAATATCATATAACTACAGAAAATTATTGTCACAGAAACAATGACTAACACTTTTAGGAATAAAAATATGTAATGGCTCAAGGAATTGTATGTAAATTGTATTTGCAATAAACTAAATGTGCCCCCCTAAAATTTGTATGTTGAGATCCTAAAGCCCAATATAATGGTATTTGGAGGAGGGGTCCTTGGGAGGTGATTAGGTCATGAGGGTGGAGCCCTCATGAATGGTATTAGTGCCCTCATAAAAAAGACCTCAGAGAGCTCCCTCTCCCCTTCTACCATGTGAGGACACAGCAAGAAGACAGCCATCTATGAACCTGGAAGTGAGCTCTCACCACACACTAAAACTGCTGGCACTTTGATCTTGGACTTCCAGCCTCCAGAAGTGTGATAAATAAATTTTCATTGTTTATAAACCACCTAGTTTATCGTGGCTTGTTTCAAGAGCCTGATGGACTAAAACATTACTTTAATTTCACATTTTTCCACATCATGCACATAGACATGGGTGGTAAGTACCAGTGTATTTGTTGGGTTGTGAGAGGAGAAAAGACCCAAGTCCACATTCTCTGGAATTACTTGAGAGACCTATGTCTTTTCAAAAAAGATGCAAAATGATTGCATGTGGGAGGGTATCAGACAGCATCATCCCTGACCTCTCTGTCACCAGATATGAACTTGGAAGTTCTTTCTGATGACATGAGGGAACACAACAATCATCAAGGCACTGCCTGTGTGTGTCACTGCTGTGGTCTGGGCTGTGACAGAGGTGTGTAGATACCCAGCCAATGCAGAAAGCAGGGAGTAATGTCAGTGGAGCTGGTTTGACCAGAATCCCAAATCTCTGCTAATCTTGAGGTCTTACCCAGCCAGTGTCTTCTACCATTGCAGAAGGTGAGCCTACACTGAAGCTGCATATGGGAAATGGCCAGCTGGAAACAGCAGTATTGTAGGAATCAGAAGACCTGGTTTCTAGGCCCTTTTCCAGGACTTTGAGTAAGAACTTTACTCCTTGGAAATTTTGATTTTTAATCTATAAAGTGGTCCCTGAGGATCTTCCCAGTGGTAAAATTCAATTCTACTTTAAAAGAAATAAAATCTGAAATTAAGCAATAAATAGAGTGCACCTAGTTACAGACCAATCTCTTACTGGACAATAAGTTCTAAGTCATTAATTTATTCCTATTTAAACTTGTTAACTCAAGGAGGCATAAGTTCTACAAAGAAAGCTAAAGGGGTAAGCCATGCACCCCAGATGTTAGGAGCCCAGGCACTACATCCCACATCTGGGGGACAGAATATATGTTTCCACTGCACGACTCAGTGCAACCTTTTAGTTAGAAGGGAAGAAGATTGTTTTCTTATTGTTTCAAGAGTCTATTATCTCATTAACCACTGTCTTCAACAAAGAATTTTTCTCTTTAAAAAATGTAAAGTTGTACAAATTGTACAACTTATACAAACAAATTGTATACTATAGCCATGTAAGATTTACTCCTGGGATGTAAATCTAGTTTAATATATAAAAATCAATCAATGTAATACACCCTAATAACAGAATGAAGGGAAAAGTCCATATAATCATTTCAACTGATGTAGAAAAAAAACATTTGACAAAATTCAACACACTTTCATGATAAAAAAGCACTTAACAAATTGAGAATGGAAGGAAACTACTACTTCAATATAATAAAGTCTATATATGAGAAGCTTACAGCTGGGGTTTTTTATATATACACAGAATATAAAATGAACTCCTGCAACTCAACCAAAAAAATATCCCAAACAACACAATTAAAAAATAAGCAAAGAGCTTAAATAGACATCTCTCCAAAGAACATATACAAATGACCAACAAGCACATGAAAAGATGCTCAGCATCATTAACCAGAAGGAAAATGAAAATCAAAACCACAATGAGATACCATATCACAACATCTAGGCTGGCTACTAACAAAAAAACAAAAGCAGAAAGTAACAAGCATTGGTGAGGATGTAAAGAAAGTGGAGCCTTTGTGTACTGCTGATGGGAATGTAAAATGGTGCAGCCACTATAGAGAACAGCTATGATGGTTCCTCAAAAAGTTAAAAATAGATGTGTCATATGATCCAGCAATTTCACTTCTAGGTATATACCCATAAGAATTAAAGCAAGGTATCAAAGAGGTATCTGTACACACATGTTCAGAACAGCATTATTCACAATAGTTAAGTGATAGAAATAACCCAAGTATCTATAGACAGAGGAACAGATTTTTTAAAATGTGGTCAACACCTACATGGAATATTATTCAGCCTTAAAAGGGAAGGAAACTCTGACACAAGCTACAAAATGGATGAAACTTGAGGACATTATGCTACATGAAAGAACCACTCACAAAAGGACAAATACTATATGAGTCCATTTACTGGTACATGAGATCCCCAGAATAGTCAAATTCATAGAGACAGAAAGTAAAATGGTAGTTGTCAGGGAGCTAGTGGAAGAGGAAATGGGAAGTTATTGTTATTGTTTCAGTTTTGCAAGATGAGAAGAGTTCTCAATGTTGACTTCAAAACAATGTGAATGTACTTAACACTACTGAACCACACACTTAAAAGAGGTTAGGATAGTAAAATCTATATTACATGTATTTTATCCCAATTTTGAAAAATGCCACTTTTAAGCATGCATAGTATATATAATAGATTTTAAACATGAAGAATCAGTCATCCATATTTTTAACTTGTTTTATCCTAGTCTTTTTCAATGTATGCATATAACTTTATTTCTCAATTAAAAAATTTTTATTAAATATATAAAAACACATTTTTAGGATCATCACTTCTTATTTTTATTTTTATTGTGGTTTTTATTAAATACTTTTGAATTTTATTGTTGTTCAAGTACAGTTTTCTGCCTTTTCCCTCCACCCCTCCCCATCACCCCAGCCATCCCCACCTCCCTCCTGTTTCCACCCCCCACCTTGTTTTTGTCCATGTGTCCTTTATCGTTATTCCTGTAAACCCTTCATCCTCTTCCCCACATTATCCCTTCCCCTCTTCCCTCTGGATACTGACAGTTTATTCTTAATTCTAATGTCTTTGGTTATATTTTACTTGCTTGTTTGTTCTGTTGATTAGGTTCCAGTTAAAAGTGAGATCATATGGCATTTGTCCTTCACCGGCTGGCTTATTTCACTTAGCATAATGCTCTCCAGCTCCATACATGCTATTGCAAAGGGTAAGAGCTCCTTCTTTCTTTCTGCTGCATAGAATTCCATTGTGTAAATATACCATAGTTTTTTAATCCATTCATTTACTTATGAGCACTTAGGTTGCTTCCAGCACTTAGCTATTGTAAATTGTGCTGCTATGAACATTGGGGTGCATAGGTTCTTTTGGACTGATGTTTCAGGATTCTTAGGGTATAATCCCAGCAGTGGAATTGCCAGGTCAAAAGGCAGTTCCATTTTTAGTTATCTGAGGAAATTCCATACTGTTTTACATAGTGGTTGTACCAGTCTGCAATCCCACCCATAGCACTAGGGTTTCCTTTTCTCCACAGCCTCTCCAACACTTGTTGGTTGTTGCTTTGTTTATGATGGCCATTCTCATCACTGTGAAGTGGTATCTCATTGTGATTTTAATTTACAACTTTCTGATAGCTAGCGATGCTGAGCATCTTTTCATATGTCTCTGGATCTTCTGTATGTCCTCCTTGGAGAAGTGTCTGTTCAAGTCCTTTGCCCATTTTTTAATTGGGTTGCTTGTCTTAGAGCAGAGTTGTGTGAGGTCTTTATATATTTTGGAGATCAAACCCTTGTCTGAGGTATCATTAGCAAATATACTTTCCCATACAGTTGGTTCTCTTTTCATTTTAGTACTGTTTTCTTTAGCCATGCAAAAGCTTTTTAATTTGATGAAATCCCATTTGTTTATTCTTTCCTTTATGTCCCTTGCTCTAGGGGACATAACAGTGAAAATATTGCCAGGTGAAACACCTGAGATTTTCCTGCCTATGTTCTCCTGAAGGACTTTTATGGTGTTGCAAGTTATATTTAAGTCTTTTGTCCAACTTGAACTTATTTTTGTGTATGGTGTAAGTTGGGGATCAGGTTTCATTTTTTTCATGTAGCTGTCCAGCTCTCCCAATACCATTTGTTGAAGAGGCTATGTTTACTCCATTTTATGCTGTTGCCCTCTTTGTCAAATATTAATTGACCATAGAGACTAGGGTTTATTTCTGGGCGCTCTGTTCTGTTCCATTGGTTCATGTATCTGTTCTCATGCCAGTGCCTGGCTGTTTTGATTACAGTGGGCTTGTAATACAGTTTGATATCAGGTATTGTGATCCCTCCTATTTTGTTCTTCTTTCTGAAAATTGCTGCAGTGATTTGGGGTCATTTATGGTTCCATATAAATTTTGAAATGCTTGTTCCATATCTGTGAAATATGACATTGGTACTTTAATAAGGATTGCATTGAATCTATAAATTTCTTTGGGTAGTATGGACATTTTGATTATTTTAATTCTTCCAATCCATGAGCATAGCACATGCTTCCATTTGTTTGTGTCTTCCTTAATTTCTTTCTTCAGTGTTGTGTGGTTTTCTGAGTACAGGTCTTTTACCTCCTTGGTTAGTTTGTTACTAGGTATTTTATTTTTCTTGTTGCTATATCAAATGGGATTTTTTTCTATTTCCTGTTTCTGATATTTCATTGTTGGTATACAAAAAATGCCTTTGATTTCTGAATATTGATTTTGTATCCTGCTGTTTTGCCAAATTCATTTATTAGACCAAACAGTTTTTTGGCTGAGTCTATAGGATTTTCTATGTACACTATCATGTCATCTGCAAACAATGACAGATTTGCTTCCTCTTTTCCAATTTGGATGCCTTTTATTTCCTTTTCTTGTCTGATTGCTGTGTCTAGGACTTCCAGTACCACGTTGAAAAGAAATGGTGAATGTGGACAAGCTTGTCTTGTTCCTGATCTTAGTGGGAAAGTTTTTAGTTTTTGCCCATTGGCTGTAGGTCTCTCATATATGGCCTTTATTATGTTGAGGAATGCTCCTTTTATTCCCACTTTGCTGAGTGTTTTTATCATAAATGGGTACTATGCCTTATCAAATGCCTTTTCTGCATCTATTGATATGATCATGTGATTTTTATCTTTGCTTTTGTTTATGTGATGTATTATGTTTATTGATTTGCGAATATTTTACCATCCTTGCATCCCTGGGATGAATTCCACTTGTTCATGGTGTATGATCTTTTTAATGTATGGCTAGGTGAGGTTTGCCAATATATTGTTGAGTATTTTAGCATCTATGTTCATCAGCAATATTGGCCTGAAGTTTTCTTTCTTTGTGTGTCTTTATCTGGTTTTGGAATTAGGATGATGCTGGCTTCGTAAAAAGAGTTTGGGAGTCTTTCCCCTTCTTGTATTTTTTGGAATAGTCTGTGAAGGATAGAGGTTAGCTCTTCCTTAAATGCTTTGTAGTATTCTCCTGTGAAACCATCTGGTCCAGGGCTTTTGTGTGTGGAAGTTTTTTATTACTGCTTCAATTTTGTCAGCTGTTATTGGTCTGTTCAGGTATGCATATAACTTTAGAAATAATCATAAGATACCCACATTGTGAATGAATGTTGTTGTTTTTTTCACTAAACATTTTTTTCCTCTATGTGTGTGTTTAGTGTTTGGGTGTGAGGGTTGGGTTCTATCTAGTGGCGCTAAGGATGAAAGATCTTACAGAGACATCTGAGAGAACACAGAAGCCAGAGCCCAAGTATCCAAGGAGGAAAGTCTTATGAATACAGATGTAGGAATCACCAAGTTGTGTCTACTTAGCAGTTCTCCCTAAAGCCAGTGTTTATTCAAAGTCATGAAATATATGAGTATGCAGAGTGATGTTTATCTCAAAGGCCAGCATTTCATTATGAACTGGGGGTGTCTGTCTCAGCCAAGTTGCTCCCACTTGAAGAAGGCAATATGCAAAACCAGGGAGGGGAAAATGAGCATCCCAGTCACTGCAGTAGCTGCAACCAAAGAGCCTGGTCAGACAGCTTTGCCCAGTAATATCCTGTATCACTATAGAATCTAGATCAGTATCTTGGGGGGGGGGGTTGTGTCTGATTTTAAACCTCTCATTTATATAAAAAAAATAGTTCCTTTGTAAAATCCCTACTACTCTTCCTAACCCACTTCCAGCAGCAGACTCCCTAGGCTGCCAAAGAAATTTTTGAGAGAATTAAGTGTGTGTATGTGTGTGTGTGCATACATATTGTATGTGTCTTGAATGTTTAGGGAATCTTTGGACTTCAAAGTGAGGGAAATAGAAATGGCTTAGGGAAGCTTATGGTTGTAGAAGAGTCTAGAAGTCAATACTAGGAGAAATCTGTGTAGGGAACTGCATGCAGGGGGCCATAACTGGTGGGAAGAATTGAAGGGTGATCAGGCAAGTGTGGCTTGGTGCTCATGATATGAATGCTCTGGGAAGGTCAATGGAGCACAATCATAGGAAACAGGTGAGAAATCCTGTGACTAGGATTGATCTCAAAGCCCAGATACAAGACTGAAATCCAAAGGCAAAACAGAATGAGCAGAAATGTTGTCTAGATATTATTATCTGATCTTTTGAAGTCAAAATTTCAAGGAAATACTTTCTTCTAAAGATTCAGAATTGTCCTACCTCTAGAAAGTATAGAAGGGTAACTGAGAGTTCCTGGAGAGGAGGAAGGAAGGGGGGCATATTCCAGAGAACTTAAATGTAGACAGTTAAGTCATACAGGATCAGACAAGCTAGCTAAGTGTTTGCCCACATTCATATATAAATATGATTTCATTCAGTCAGACATCTTTCTTCCATACCCCAAGTGAAGTGTGATCAGCTCTTTAAGAGTATGCTTTTTGCCATGGGTGAAATGTGAAACAATTTTAGAATTTACATTTTAATTTTGATATCTAACATCATTGAAAAATATGATTCACCTAATTCCACTGATACTTTGGTTTCACAAATATCATAAATGTGCAGAAATTATGGCAGTGTAGAAGGCATTGACTAGAAATGGTGGACTCAAGGGGACTGTGAGACATGAGGTAGTTTGCTGTCTATGGTAGTCTTGGATTAGGGGCAGTGGAGAGTTGAGAGCATTATGAAGGTTCTGAAAAAGAGGAATGCAGGAGTGCAGCAGGAGAGAACATTTCCTAAAAGACAGTTCCATGATTTCCTGCTTTCCTGCTTCTGGGGGTTGGGCTTTGCAATGTCCAAACTACTTGCTAAATTATTCTGTAGTCAATAAAATTGTATGTTTAACAGAATTTTTGTACCTTATTTATATACCCTTCCTATAAATCCTAATCTATGATGACAGAAAGCGGATCAGTGGTTGCCAATTCAGTGATTACTTTTGCCTGTACTTGAACTTCATTTAAGTGGAAACACACGTATTTACACTTTTGTGTTTAGCTTTCTTTCCTCAACATAATTATTTTGAGATCCATTCCTGCTGTTGCATGAATTAGTAACTCATTCTTTAATATTGCTGAGTATGAATATGCCACAGCTTGTTTACTCATTCATCTGTTGATGGGTATTTGAATTGTTACCAGTTTTTAGCTATTGTGGATAAATTGCTGTAAACATTCTTGTACAAGCCTTTTGTTAGAAATGTGTTTTCAGTTTTTTAGACTTATACAAATTACTGAGTCATGGTATAGGTGTATTTTTTACTTTATAGCAAAATTTTATTTTTACTATTTTTACACCAGCACTAGCAAAACATGATAGTCATAGTGCTCCATGTCCTCACCACTAGTGTGGTCAGGCTTTTTAGTTTCAGCCATACAAATGGGCATGAAAGGGTGGCTTTAATTTACATTTCCTTGGTGCTAAGCATCTTTTTATGAGCTTATTGTCCATGCATAGGTCTTCCTTCATGAGTTATTTGTTCAAAGCTTTGTCTCATTTTTTTAGTTGTCTTTTTATTAATTTAAAGGATTTCTTTATATAGTCTACATTTGTTTGTTAAATACATGTACAGTGATTATTTTCTCCTAGTCTGTCACTTGCATTTTATTTTCTCAATGGTGTTATAAAGAGGTCTTTAACTTTTATAGAGTTCAGTTTATTATGTTTCTCTGCTTTATGGTTAATGCTTTTAGTGCCCTTTCTAAAAAATGTTCGCCTATACCATGGTCATGCAAATGTTTTCCTTTTTTTTTTTTTTTTTGTTCTAGAAGCTTTAGAGTTTTAGACCTTGTGTCCAGATGTATTCTTCCGCTGAAATGAACTTTTGTATGTGGTATGAGGTAAGGGCCAAGTCCCTCCCCCCATACACACACACATTTATCCAATTGTTCCAGAATCATTTTTCTCCATTAAATTGTTTTGGCACATATCAATTGACTACCTAAGACTCTCTGGTCTGTTTCATTAATTTATTTGTCTATCACATTATGCCAATACTACAGTCTTAATTAATGTTACTTTGTAGAAAGTTTTGAATTCAGATAGTTTAAGTCCCCCAATGTACTTTTTTCAAGAATTTGGCCACTCTAATCCCTATACTTAGAAACCAACTTGTCAAATCATGCAAAGAAGTCTTAAGATTTTGATTGATAGTGAGTTGAGTTTATAGATCAACAAGGAGAGAATAGTCAGCTTGTCAATTATGAGTCTTTCATAAGCATGACATATCTTTCCATTAATTTAAATCATCTTTAATTTCTTTTAGCAATATGTTTTTACTGTTTGCAGTATATAGATCTTATATACCTTTTGTTAAATCTAATCTAAAGCATTTTATGGGTTTTTTAGATGAAATTTAACATAGAAAAGGAATCTTTATAATAAATAAAATGTATTATAAGAGAAAAAATTTGTTTTTGCATATTAACCTTGTATGTTGTGACATTGCTAAATTTATTAGCTCTAGCAGTTGTTTTGTAGATTTCATAATTTTTTACATAAACAATCATTCATCTGTGATTAGTAAGCTTTATAATTCCTTTTCAGTCTTTGTCTCATTTATTTTTCCTATTACACTGGCAAGGACCTACAGCAAAATGTTGGCTTGTTCCCTAGTCCTTAATATTTCACCATTAAATATGATAGCTATAGGATTTTTGTAGATGTCCTTTAAGGGACTTCCTTTCTACTCCTGGATTGCTGAGACATTTTATCATGGATGGTGTTAGATTTTATTCCGTGCTTTTTCTGCATCTCTTTGGGATGATCATATTCTTTTTCTCTAATCTGGTGATATAATAAATTACATTGATTAATCTCCTAATGCTAAAGCCTGATAGGACAAACCCCACTTGATCACAATAAATTTTCTTTTTATATAAGGCCAAATTTGATTTACTAGTATTTTATTAATGAGTTTTGTATCTATATTTATGTGGGATATTGGCCTGCAATTTTCTTTTTATATAATCTACATGTCAAGTTTTTGTTTGTTTGTTTGTTTGTTTACCTCAGATCCGATGAAAATGACAGTTGGATACATGCCAAGTTTTGCTATCAGGGTTGTATTGACCCACAAAGAATTGGGAAATGTTTCTTTCTCTTCTGTCGTCTGAAGTATTGTGTAAGATTGGCATTATTTTTCATTAACTGTCTGGTAGACTTCATCAATAATATCATCTAAGCCTGGAAGTTATAGGGGGCAAATTTTTTATTATAAATTTGAATTGTTGAGTTCTTGAGTTATAGCACTATTCAGATTTTATTTCTTTTAAAAAAAAATTTTAATCTTTACCTGAGAGCATTTTTTTCTGTTGCTTTTAAAGAGAGAGAAAGGGAGAGAGAGAAACATTGATGCAAGAGAGAAGAATTAATCTGTTCTGCACTAAGACCTGGGATCAAACCTGCAACCTAGTTATGTATCCTGACCAGGAATCAAACCTGTAGCCCTTTGGTTACAGGACAATGCTCCAACCAGCTGACCCACATCAGGCAGGGAAGATTTTTCTATGACTTCATGTATCAGTTATTTTGAATTGTGTTTTCAAACAATGTGACTATTTCATCCATGTTATCAAATTTATTTGCATAAATCTATTTATAATATTCCTTTATTATCCTTCAAATATCTGCAGGCTCTGTGAAAATAATGTTTCTGATATTCATAATATTTGTTTCATATAACATCATGATTATTCTTGCCAGAGGCTTATCAAACTTATTAAACTTTTAAAGAACTAATTTATGATCTTCTTATTTTCATTACAGTTTTTATTATTTGTATTTCATTGAGATACACTTTATCTTTAGTATTTCCTTCCTTCTGTTGACTTTGGCTTGGCTTTGCTTTGCTTTGCTTTTTGTGGCCTTCCCAAGATTAGATCATTGGATTACTTCTGGCCAAGAAGTTAAAGAAGAAACATTCACTCAGACTGATAGGAGGGGTGGAGACAGGCAGTAGGGGCAGAGAGGACATGCAGCAAGGTGGCAGCTAGAGGATGGGGCAGTTCTACATTTGCATGCAGATAAACTGGGAAGGACAACTGGGGAGCAAGATAGACCATACAACCCAGGGTTCCAATGTGGGGAAATAAAGCCTCAAAACCTCTGGCTGTCAAAACCTGTGAGGGTGAGGGTGGGGGTAGGGGTGGCAGGAGAAACCACTAGCCTCACAGAAAAGTTTGCTGGCAAGACCCACAGGGTCCTAGAACATACACAAGCCAATCCACCTGGGAATCAGCATCAGAAGGGCCTAATTTGCTTATGGGTAGCAGGGGAAGTGACTGAAAGCTGGTCAAGCAAGCAGCATTGTTTGCTCTCAGACACTCCCCCACATACAGCACCACAACAGCAGCCACTTGGGTTGCTCCACCCTGGTGAATACTAAGGCTCTGTGCTTTACAATGTAACAGCTGCACCAAGACAAAAAATATGGTTCTAGTGAAAGAACAGATCAGAACTCCAGAAAAAATACAACTAGGCAATAAAGAGACAGCCAACCTGTCAGAGGCAAGTTCAAAACACTGGGAATCAGGATGCTCACAAAAATGGTTGAGTATGGTCACAAAATAGAGGGGAAAAGGAAGGCTATGCAAAATGAAATAAAGAAAAATATTCAGGGAACCAACAATGAAGGGAAGGAAACCAGGACTCAAATCAATGATTTGGAGCACAATGAAGAAGTAAACACTCAACTGCAACAGAATGAAGAAACAAGAATTCAAAAAAAAACAAAAAAAATGAGGAAAGGCCTGGAAACCTCCAAGACAACTTTAAACATTCCAACATTTGAATCATAGGGGTGCCAGAAGGAGAACAAGAGCAAAAAATTGAAAACTTCTTTGAAAAAATAATGAAGGAAAACTTCCCTAATATGGCAAAGGAAATAGACTTCCAGGAAGTCCAGGAACCTCAGAGAGTCCCAAAGAAATTGAACCCAAGGAAGCACACACTAAGGCACATCATAATTACATTAGCCAAGATTAAAGATAAGGAGAGAATCTTAAAAGCAGAAAGTAAAAAGGAGACAGTTACCTACAAAGAAGTTCTCATAAGGCTATCAGCTGATTCCTCAAAAGAAATCTTACAGGCAAGAAGGGACTAGAAAGAAGTATTCAAAGTCATGAAAGGCAAGGACCTACATCCAAGATTACTCTATCCAGCAAAGCTATCATTCAGAATAAGAGGGCAAATAAAGTGCTTCCCAGACAAGGTCAAGTTAAAGGAGTTCATCATGACCAAGCCCTTATTATATGAAATGTTAAAGGGACTTATCTAAGAAGAAGATCAAAACTATGAACAATGAAATGACAACAAACTCACAACTATCAACAACTGAACCTAAAAAAAACAAAAACAAAGTAAGCAAACACCTAGAACAGGAACAGAATCACAAAAATGGAGATCACATGGAGTGTTATCAGTAGGGAGTGGGAGGGAATGGGGGAAAAGGTACAAGGAACAAGAAGCATAAATGGTAGGTACAAAATAGACAGGGAGAAGTTAAGAGTAGTATAGGAAAGAGAGAAGCCAAAGGTGTGACCCATGTACATAAATTAAGTGGGGTGGTGGGGGGGGGGAATGCTGGTGGGAGGGGTGGTGCAGGCAGAGGGGAATAAAGGGGAGAAAAAATGAGACAACTGTAATAGCATTACCAATAAAATATATATATTTTTTAAAGATTAGATTATTGATATTAGGCTTCCTTTTTCTTTTTGAATACAGACATTTAAAGCTGTGCATGTCCCTCTAAGAGCTGAATCAGCTTCTTCCACAAGTGTATTTTAATCATTACTCAGTTCAACATATTTCCTAATTTCCCTGTGATTACTTCTTTTACACATGGGTTATATAGAAGTTTGTCATTTAATTTCCAAATATTTGGGGGGGGGTAGATATCTAATTCTTGTTTCTTTCTAACTTAATTCTGCTTTAGAGAAATAATTGTAATCTTTTGCAAGTTTTTGAGCCTTATTGTATAGCCCAGCACATGGTCTAGCTTTGTGAACTTTCTGAGAGCACTTCAAAAAGAATACCTATTCTGCAGTTATCAGTTTAGGCCAAGTTGGTTGACATTGTTGTTCAAATGTTATACCCATATTGATTCCTTACCTATTTGTTCTATTAGTTTCTGAGACTGGTGTTAAAATCTTCAATTATGATTATATATTTTTTGTTTCCCTATTTAGTTCTAGTACATATTTTGGCACTATATGTTAGGTGCATACATATTTATGAAATGCATCCCCTTATCTTTAGTGATAATCTTATGTTAATTCTATTTTGCCTGTTACTCATAGAGCCACATAGCTCCCTATGCTTATCATTTGGATGGCATATTTTCTTACACTCTTCTATGTTCAATCTATCAGTGTTCTTAGTTATCTTGCTTTTTAAAAATCATTTTTACAATCTCTCATTTTGAATTTGAGTGTTCAGTTTAATCATATAAAGTATAATTAGTCTTAGGGCAAAATTTAACTTTACCGTTTTGCTATTTATTTTCCAGTGTTTCATCTTGTTTTCATTTCCCTGTTTCTCCTTTTCTGTTGTCTTATGGGTTAATTGAATATTATTCATCTTTGATTTTAATTGCTCAGAAGACATCTTAGTTATACTACAATCTATAATATGTTTAGTAGTTGCTCTAGAGAATATAATATACATTGTCAGCTTATTACAATCTATGAAGAGCTAATATTTTACCATTTGTCATAAGTTGTGAGGAGCATTTAACAATATATGACTGTCTGGAAAAAATTCAGCCATTGTTAATATAACAAGAACACTTTGTATGATATCATTGTAACCTGGCAACCAAGGAGTGTGGACCTGAATTTGCATGCATGAACAGTGACAACTTCACTGTACTCGTCAGTGGAAACAGTAGATGCCATTGAGTGAACAAGCATACTATGTGGCCATTGCACTCAAAATGACTGAGCAAGTAGAGCAACAAATCTAAAATCAGATTTTCTGTTAAGGTTAAACATTCCTCCATGAAAACTATTCAGATGATTCAGGAGGCTTTTAGTGATGATGCAATGAGTACAGCACAAACAAAAGCATGGCACAAATGCTTCAAAAAATGGTCAAGAATCTGTTGAAAGCAATTCACATTCTGGAAGGTCTGCCACAAGCAGAGAGTGTTGAATGTGTACAGGCTGCAATCAACAAAGACTGGCAACTGACAGTATGGGAACTAGAAGTCAATCTGGAGATTCCAAAAACTACTATGTCTGAGCTTTTGATGCAGGGTCTTGGCATGAAATGTGTCATGGCAAAATTCATTCTGTGGCTTCTGCTACCAGAGCAGAAGGAACATTGTGCTGCAGTTGCTAATGACTTGATTCGAACCACTACCAATGAACCAGATTTCCTTGAGAAGGTCATAACCGGAGATGAATCATGGCTATGGCTCTGATCCAGAAACAAAAGCCCAGTCATCCTAATGAAAATCACCTGGTTTTCAGACCTGACTAAGGTGTTGCAAAGTTGCAGCAAGATCAAGACCACATTAACTGTGTTTTTTTGGTTGGGAAGGTGTTGTTCATTATGAGTATACCCCTCCAGGCCAAACAATTAATAAGGAATACTACCTCAATGTTCTTCATTGGTTGAGAGATTCAATGCAGTGAAAACAGCACACCTATGGGCAACTGCTGATTGGCAGCTTCATCGTGACAATATACCCACTCATGCATCATTCCTTATGCAGAGTTTTTAGGCAAAACATCAAATCACCCAAGTGACTCAGCACTCCCACCACCCAGATTTGGCACCCTGCAACTTCTGGCTTTCCCAAAACTAAAATCATGTTTGAAAGGGAAGATATTTCAGACCATTGATGAGATTCAGGAAAATATGACAGATGGTAGCAAGTCCAACAAAGGATTTTGCAGTATTTTGAACAGTGAAGAGAGTTTGGGAGAACTGTGTGAGGTCCCAATGTACCTACTTTGATGGGGACTGAGGCATCATTGTCCTATGTACAATGTTTCTTGTATCTTGTATGTTCTTCAATAAATGTCACTATTTTTTATTACATGGCTGGATTCCACTTGTCCCTTCCTTTGTGCTGTTTTTGTTATATATTCTACATCTACATAAAATAGAAACCTCAAAATGCTATACTGTACTTTTTGTTTTAAATATTCAGGTATTTTAAAAAAAGAAATTGAGATGTAAAAATGATCATCTTTTTTAGAATATGTACTCCCAAGTTCACAATTTCCAGTGTTCTTCATTCTTTCATATAAATCTGAGTTCCACCTGGTATCATTTCCATTTAGCCTAAAGGACCTTTCTTGGCAATCTGGTTGTACAAATATATGGGCAACAAATATTCTCAGCTTTCATTTATCTGGAAATTATTTATTTCATTCTAATTTGAAAAGAAATGTTTTGCTAGATATAAAATGTTAAGTTTGCAGTTACCTTTTTCTTTTGGCATTTAAAAGAAGTTGTTTCACAATTAGTGGAATTGAATCAGTACTTAAAAAACTCCTGGCTTTGCAGGCAAATTTTATCCAACATTTAGGGAAGTGCTAACTCCTATCCTTCTCCAACTATACCAAAAAATTCAAGAAGAAAGACTCCCAAATTCTTTTTTATGAAGCCAGTGCTATCCTAATTCCAAAACCAGGTAAAGACACAACAGAGAGAGAAAATTACAGGCCAATAACACTAATGAACACAGATGCTAAAATCCTCAACAAAATATTGGCAAACTGGATCCAGCAATACATTAAAAAGGTCATACACCATAATCAAGTGGGATTCATCCTAGGGATAGAAGGATGGTATAATATTTCCAAATCAATATACAAAATACACCACATAAACAAAATGAAAGACAAAAATCACATGATCATATCAATAGACACTGAAAGAGTATTTCATAAAGTACAGCACCCATTTATGATAAAAAATGCTCAGCAAAGTCAGAATAGATGGAGCATAACTTAGCATAATAAAAGCCATATATGAGAAGTCTGTGGCCAACATCATACTCAGTGGGAGAAAACTAAAAGCTTTCCCACTAACATGAGGATCAAGACAAGGAAACATAGTATTGGAAGTTCTAGCCACAGCAATCAGACAAAAAGAAATAAAAGGCATCCAAATTGAAAGGAGGAAGTAAAACTGTCATTGTTTGAAGATGACATGATAGTGTACATAGAAAACACTATAGGCTCCACCAAAAACTACTCAAGGTAATAAGTGAATTTGGCAAAATAGCAGGATATGAAGTCAATATTCAGAAATCGAAGACACTTTTGTACACCAACAAGGAAATATCAGACACAGAAACTAAGGGGAAAGAATACCATTTACTACAGCAACAAGAAAAATAAAGTACCTAGGAATAAACTTAACCAAGGATGTAAAAGACCTGTACTTGGAAAACTATGGAACACTGAAGAAGGAAATTACGGAAGTTACAAATGGAAGTATATACCATGTTCACGAATTGGAAGAATTTACATCTTTAAAATATCTGTACTACCCAAAGCAATCTATAGATTAAACTCAATCTGTTTTAAAATACCAATGACACATTTCACAGATTTAGAACAAATATTCCAAAAATTTATGTCAAACCAAAAATGACCCCAAATAGCTGCAGCAATCTTGAAAAAGAAGAACAAAGTAGGAGAGATCACAATACCTGATATCAAACTATATTACAAGGGCACTGTAATCAAAACAGTCCCACAATGGCATAAGAACAGACACGTAGATCAATGGACAGAATAGAGAGCCCAGAAATTAATCCAAGTCTCTGTGGCCAGTTAATATTTGATAAAGGGGGAAGAAGCATAAGATGGAGTAAAAATAGCCTCTTTGACAAATGGTGCTGGGAGATCTGGAATAGTTCAAGCAAAAAAAAATTGAAACTAGACCACCAACTTAACACCATACACCAGAATAAACTCAAAGTGGATAAAAAAACTTAAACATAAGCCACAACACCATAAAAGTCCTAAAGGAAAACATAGGCAGTGAAATTTCAGATATCCCACGCAATAATATTTTTGCCATACATCCTATAGGGCAAGGGAAATAAAGGAAA
Organism: Anoura caudifer; assembly: GCA_004027475.1. Classification (NCBI taxonomy): domain Eukaryota; kingdom Metazoa; phylum Chordata; class Mammalia; order Chiroptera; family Phyllostomidae; genus Anoura; species Anoura caudifer. The sequence goes on from PVKU01007332.1 coordinate 59,550, forward strand.
GAATAAACAAATTGGACTACATTACATTATAAAAAGCTTCTGCATGGCTAAAGAAAACATTATCAAAATGAAAAAGGAACCAACCACACAAGAAAATATATTTGCCAATGATACCTCAGACAAGAGCTTAATTTCCAAAATATGTAAAGAACTCATATGACTCAATGACAGGAAGACAAACAATCCAACTAAAAAATGAGCAAAGGACCTGAACAGACACTTCACCAAGGACACACAGAGGGTCCATAGGCACATGAAAGGATGCTCAACATCACTAGCCATCAGAGAAATGAAAACTAAAACCACAGTGAGATACCACCTCACAAGGTCAGAATGGCCATAATTAACAAATTAGCAAACAACAAGTGCTGATGAGGATGAGGACAAAAGGGAACCCTAGTGCACTGTTGGTGGGAATGCAGACTGGGGCAGCCACTGTGAAAAACAGTATGGAATTTCCTCAGAAAGCTAAAAATGGAACTGCCTTTTGGCCCAGCAATTCCACTGCTGAAGTTATACCCTAAGAACCCTAAAACACCAAACTGAAAGAACCCATGAACCCCAATGTTCATAGCAGCACAATTTACAATAGCCAAGTGCTGGAAACAACCTAAGTGCCCATCAGTAAATGAATGGATTAAAAAACTGATACATTTACACAATGGAATTCTATGCAGCAGAAAGAAAGAAGGAGCTCCTACCCTTCGAGACAGCATGGATGGAACTGGAGAGCACTATACTAAGTGAAATAAGCCAGATGGTGAAAGACAAATACCATATGATCTCATCTATATGTGGAACCTAATCAACAAAACAAACAAGTAAGCAAAATATAACCAGAGACATTGAAATAGAGAACAAACTGACAATAACCAGAGAGGAGGTGGGAGAAGGATAATAGTGGATAATAAGGGAGTGGCCACTAAGGAACATATATAAATGATACATGGACAAAGCCAAAGGGCAAGGGTGGGCTGGGGGGCCATGGTGGGTGAAAATCGAGACAACCGTACTTGAACAACAATAAAAACTAAAAAAGAAAGAATCTTTATAAAAATATATCTACCAAGTGTTGTTCCCTTCTTTCAAAATTCAAATCCCCTCTAGTTTCTCCCTGTTAAGGGTTGCTTTCTAGTGCCTTCAAATAATCATTGTCTTTAATATTTTGTTCAGAATTTATAATTGTTATATATAGGAGGATTAGTCCCGTATGAGCTGCTTCACCATTTACCAGATTGCTGACTTTTTTACAGCATGCCATCATGCCAATGTGCATGGAAGAAATCCTCAAGCAACAAAATATTATGTAATTTACAGAAAGTCAGTTTTTAAAACACATTTCAAAAAGAATTATATTCCCAAAACTTAGGTGTATATCTTATCATTTGAAAATTAATTTGAGTTTCCTTATAAAACTACCTAAGTGTTCAGTCAAACATATCTAGATAAAAATACACAGGATGGTTGTATTACTTTTCCATTACTGTATGACAATTTACCACAAATTTAGTCACTTAATATAACACCCATTTGTTCCATCATGATTTCTGGTTATGCTATAACTGGATCCCCTGCTCAGGGTCTCACAGGGCTTCATTCAAAGTATAATATTAGCCACGTTGCAGTTCTTATCTGGGATTAGTGTTCCTTCAAAGCTGATTCATGTTGTCCTGACAGCAGCCTTCATCTTTTCTGAGGCCAACAGGAAAGTATCTTTCTGAAGCTTCACCTTCTTTAACAGGGCGCACCTGATTAGGTCAGGTTCATGCAGAAGTTTCTCTCTTTTGATTAACTCAAAGTCTACTGATAAGTAAGCTAATCAGAGGGATTATACACAGTGTAGACACCCCAAGATGGTACTCTTGGAGGTCATGTAGAATTCAATGTATTAGAATGCAGTGTTCAATGCAGCATTATTTATAATAACAAAGAACTAGAAACATCCTAAAAGTCCATTCCCTGGGAGCTGGTTAAATAAATTATAAATTATAGTGATTTCATACTAAATTTACTAAGGCAAAAAGGATGATTAAGATATTTTAAATAAAAAAATGCTCTCAAAGATTGTATCAGTCAATATTTAGTATACTTACAGTATACTAATGTATAGTCAATATTAAATATTCTATTAATGTAAATATATATATGCGAGATATGATATACAACTTATGCTATTATTCATTTTATAGAGGCCAGAAATATATACCCTCCTCTATGTCTCCACAACTGGGTTCAGTTTAGCTCACAAACTCTCATTTGTGCTAATAGTAAGTGACAAATCTGCCTTTTTCCTTTTTTCTCTTTTTTATTGTAATTTTTTCATTATTAGTTAGTTCCCTTATATCTCCATCACCCCTGCAATCACCACACTGTTGTCCATACCCATAAGTCTTTTTTCCTTTTAGCTCAATCCTTCCACCCCTCACCCTCCACTCCCACAGCCATCAGTCTGCTCTCTATGAGTATGTCTCTATTTTGCTTGTTAGTTCAGTTTGTTCATTAGATTCCACATAGGAGTGGAATCATAAGTTATTTGTCTTTCTCTGACTGGCTTATTGAACTTAGCATAATGTTCTCCAGGTCCATCCATGGTAAAATTTTCTTCTTTTTTATGGCATTGTGTGAATGTCCTACAGTTATTTTATCCACTCATCTAACGATGGACATTTGGGCTGTTTTTGTATCTTGGCTATTGTAAATAATGCTGCAATGAACATAGGGTTGCTTATGTTCTTTTGAATTAGTGTTTTGGGTTTCTTTGGATATATTTCCAGAAGTGGGAAGAATAGCTGGGTCAAAAGACAGTTCTATTTTTAATTTTTTGAGATATCTCCATACCGCTTTTTGCAGTGGCTGCACCACTCTGCATTCCCACCAACAGAGCAAAGTGTTCCCCTTTCTCCACATCCTCACCAGCACTTGTTGTCTGTTGATTTATTGATGACAGCCATTTAACTAGTGTGAGATGATATCTCATTGTGGTTTTTATTTGCATTTCTCTGATGATTAGTGATCATCTAATTAGTTGAGCATCTTTTCATATGTGTGTTGGCCATCTATCTGTATGTCCTCTTTGGAGAAGTGTCTATTGAAGTCCTTCACCCATTTTCTAATTAGATTGTTTGTTTTCTTGGTGTTGAGTTTTCTAAGTTCTTTATAAATTTTGGATATTAACCCCTTATCAGATGTATTGGCAAATATGTCACATTCCCTGGGTTGTCTTTTTATTTTGTTGATGGTTTCCTTTGCTGTGCAAAACTTTTTAGTTTGATATAGTCCTATTTGTTTATTTTTCTTTTGTTTCCATTGCCTGAGAAGATATATTAGATAAAATATTACTATGAGCAATGTCCAAGGTTTTAGTGCCTATGTTTTCTTCTACAGTTTTTATGGTTTGGGGTCTAACATTTAAGTTTTTAATCCATTTTGAATTTATTCTTGTGTGTGGCATAAGAAAGTGGTCTAGTTTCATTTTTCTGCATGTATCTGTCTAATTTTCCCAAAAACATTCATTGAATAAACCATTTTTAGCACAGTGGATGTGCTTCCTTCTTCTGTCAAATATTTATTGACTATAAATGTGTGTGTTTATTTCTGGGCTCTCTATTCTGTTCCATTGATCTATTGTCTGTTTTTATGCCAATACAATGCTGTTTTGATTGCTATGGCATTGCAGTATAGTTTCATATTAGGTAATGTGTTTTCTCCAACTTTCTTCTCTCTCAGGATCATTGTTGCTATTCAGGGCCTTTTATGCTTCCATTAAATTTTTGAAATATTTGTTCTAGTTCTGTGAAATATATCATTGGAATCTTTATAGAAATTATGTTGAATCTATAGATTGCTTTGGATAGTGTGGACATTTTAATAATGTCAATTCTTCCTATCCATGAACATGTGCTTCCACTTATTGTATCTTCTTCAATTTCTCTCTTCAGTGTCTTATAATTTTCCGAATACAGGTCTTTTATACCCTTGGTTAGATTTATTCCTGGATATTTTATTCTCTTTGAAGGAATTGTGAATGGGATTGTTTTCTTAATTTCCCTTTCTGTTAGTTCATTATTGACATAAAAATACAACTGATTTCTGGATGTTAGCTTTGTATCCTGCTACTTTGTTGAATTCATGTATCGGTTCTAGTAGTTTCTTGAAATCTGCCTATTTCAAATGTGGGTAATTCAAGATTTAAACTGAAATCAGATCACAGTTCTCCCTCTCCATTGTTTGTTCCCTTCTTCTCCCTGAGGTAGAGGAAGTTCATGGGGCATTGGGTGTGGCTCAGGCATCAGAGGATAGCGTTGGTGTATGTCCCACCCTTGCCACCTTTATTGCTCTAGCTGTCACTCCCGACCTGGGCACTGACTTGCACTGGCACTCAGCACTGTCATCTAAGGCCTTGTCAAGCCCATCACCCCCACATAGGAAGAGTCTGATAGGCTGTCCTGGAAAACTTCTGTTCAGATGGAAACTTAGCAGGTGTACTATTGAAAATGGGACATTCCTCTGCAAGTTGCAGTCTCCCAGGTTTCACTCTGAGAAACCAATTTCTCCAAGCTTACCTAGAGTCTCCACATCCTCCCAGTGGGTTTGCCACTGGAGGAATAAAGTCTAGAGGTTTCTCTCACGTGCCCCTGCTGCTTCCTACCTAAGCATGTCACTCCAATCTTATTCTTCCTTTGGCTGTGCTTTCCTTCTTTTCTTTTCAGAGAGGAACAGCTATTACCCCATCCACATTCTTCTCTATTTCCTGGTTTTGGCCATAAATATCATTGTTTCTGCTGTGGAAAGAAACACAGTCCAACAGGCACTGTGTATTTAGAACTGTCTATAGCAAGAGAGTTGGCCTCCATCATATTGGTTTTGGCAGAGACTCGAAGGCAGGCAGAGTGGGAAACTTTATGGTGGAAAACTGGAAGGCCCAGGTGTGCCCTAAGTGGGAGCTAGGGCCTGGGGAAGCTGGAGGTGGGACCAGTAGTGGGGTGTCCTATGTGATTGGTTAGGGGAGCATATTTGGCTTTCTTGGCTGGTCCTAAGTTGGAAGCAGGAGCAAAATCAGGGAAGCTTTCAGTTATTACCAAAGTCCTGGCCATTTGGCACTAGTTATTTTAGGCATAATTGTTTGGCTTTCTGTACAGTTTCTAGAGAAGTAACTGCTGGTCTGCTTGCTGCAGGTTGTGGATCAGAGTTCTAACTTTATATGTGGCCCAGCCATCGTCCATTTCTACATTCAGTCTTTCACAGGCTTCACTCTTTATACACAAAGGCTTATTCCTCACAACAAAGCCTGGCTCATGCAAAAATCAGACTATCTTATTTGTTTTGATTTTATAAAACCTGCTTATCAGTATTAGTCAGAACCACTCAGGAAAACAAAACAGCACTAGATATTTCAAACCCAGGAAATGTAAGACAGGGAACTGGTTACATGGTGTCGAAGGCTGAAAAAGCAACTGGAGAGGAATGACCTTGGGAGGCACCTCCCCACCCGAAGATGAAGGGTGCCCAGTAAGTGGTGATGGTGATAGAGCTGGGGTCCAGGGTCTGAACTGGAACCCTAGGCAGTTGGTACTCAGGACCTTGAGGAAGGGACGTGACATGAGAGTGAGGGAATGTAGCACTGCTGTCTTGGCAGCTCTGAGGCAACCCATCAAGACTGGTGCTGGCAGAGCTAAGAGAAGCCAGAGGTTGGAGTCATTCTCCTCTCTGTCCTTGCTGCTGGGCAAGGCTAATGTCACAAATAGAATGGAAGTCTCTTCTCCCACCAGCAAGCTCACTTCAGAGAGCTCCATTGGCAGAAACCACCTAAAAGCCACTGGAAGGGGAATCTGGAAATGTGGTTTGCTACGGCCCTGGAGCTAGAGGGCATTCGGTAAAAAACCTGCATCATGGCAAAGAGGGCAGTATAGATGGAAAGCGACTGTGATGGTCTCCAGGAGAATACCTGTGAGGAGCAGGAAGAAACGTCCTTTTATATCATCCAAACCTCTCCCATCACATTAGCATGTGTATAAGCTTGCTGTATGCACATGGATTTCTATATGTGCAGAAAATAACCTGAGGAACATGCACATTGTGCTAACAGTGTCTTCCTATGGACAGCAAAGAAGAAAGAACAAGGATGTAATGTAATTAGTATTGTTCTGTATTGCTTGATTTTTTTTACAATAAGCATATTAATAGTACAACTTCTGAAAAATTTACCAATGCACATAGCAGTACATGTAGAGTTTCCCTCTGACCCATGTTGACAGCTGACGATGACAGGTGTGCAGGGAGCATGTGCTGCAGGACACCTGTGTGCTGTGTTTGGAGCCAGTGCTCCCAGTGCTTCCTGCCCCTCAGCTCAGCTGTGCAGTGATGTGTGCATCCCGGTGAGGAGACAGAGTGGAGGCAGGACACAAGTTCACGTGCTCTGTTGCTAGAACATCTCAGAACAACACAGGCACTATGCATCTGCTGGTGACCAGGGAAAATGGTGCATGTCCGAGAGTTTGTTTAGTAGAAAGCATGTTCTGTTTGAAAGGAAATGCTTTTGGGGAATTTGATTTCTCTTCTTTTGGTTTTCCTCATTGGCCAGCTTTTCACATCCCACCCCCTCTTCTGTCCATAAGACCTTCTGATGTTCTCTTTCATTTTAGGCACCTAGATGACTCAAAAACCAGCAAGTGTGTACCAGGAAGAGTGTTTCTCCAATTTGAATGTGTTGTGAGTATCTGCCTTCCCCAGTGATTTATGTATAAATGCACACTCCTGGACCTTCCCCTTGTACATCCCATAAAGAAGAGATGAGTAGGCCCAGGAATTGGCACTTCAAATACCGTAAGTAATTATAAAGCAAATGACCCCTAACCACAAGTGGAAAAAACTTCAGAGAAAATCAGAACCAGTTTGGGTATCACCCTGTTCCAACACACAACCAACACGGTTACAGCAGCCATCCCCAAGGTGTTGACTCCTATTTATTGTAAAAAGAGAAGTTATTTAATGTATTTTACCCTGAAACTCATGACTTGTTGATATATTCAAGCTACCTGAGGACACTACCAAATTGGTTTGTGGTGGCTCAGGTTCCCTTGGTCACACCAACCTCTCGAGCTATGCTATAAGCGGCAGTTCTAGAAATGGGCAGGTATGATGGGAGATGCCATGCAAGCAAGACTTTCTAAATATGCCATCCAAAAAGGTGAATATGCCCACCTGTTATTTGCATTTCACTTGTTGCTTTCCCTCATACTGGCACTCACAGGAGTTTAATTTTACCTTTTACTTCTCCAGTTAGTTTCTTCTTCCAACCCATGTTGAAGTTACTCCTTTGGCATTGCACTGAGTCATTGCTGCTTTGTCTGTACTACCCACGATGGCAGACACAAAGAATTGTAGTCTTTGTTGCAAACTCTGAGGGGTACAGGAGTTCTTCCCCACAGACCACTGTTGTTTTGCACAGTTTGAGTGTCTGCAACATAATAAGCAGCCAGACCTGAGGAGCCACATTTGCTCTTGAGGAGAGTTGAGTGTGAAGTAACACTGGTAAAAAGAGGCACAGATTTTAGGAAACAGAGGATGTATTACTTCAGACTAATCCTACCTGGCTCTAGCTTCAGTTCTGATCAGTTTGCTGATCATTGCTACCAGAGAAGCCCCAACCCAAGACTGTCATGGCAACTTGTTGATTGAAAAAACACTACAGATTCAGCCAGAGAATATTACAAAGCATTGATCACACACCCCACTCCGAGTGAAACCTTCATGTCTGGGATACAGATGTTTTAGACATAATCTTTGTCTTGTAAGTTTAGAAGGATACAGAAAACCAAGCTATCCATGTATGAAAATAATAACATGAAGTATTACGTAATTCAGTGTGGACAATATGATTTGAGGTCCCATGTAAATTCAAAATAGAAAAGCCCACCGTGGACTCAAGAGGGGCAACTTCCTAAAGATGGGGGAAACTGAAGCCTCCCAGAAAAGAGAGCATGGAAAACAATGGAATGGCCATGATCTGTGTACAAATTGCCCACAGATCAATACAGGAAATAGACATAAGAGAGGGGGGTGGGAGATAAAGATGGTGAATCCAGTTTGAGCCATAACAAGTCTGAGATCTGGACAAAGGGCCTCTGGGGGCAAAATTGAACTCCCCCCATTTAGGGCAACTGATATACACATAAAATAAACACACAAATGGCAGCTTAAATAAATGAGGGGCTTATTGTTTCACAAAACAAAGAATCCAAATGTCAGAAATTCAAGATGGTTCTTGTTCCACCATTTGTTTTCATGGTCATAAGATTGCTGCTCCATCTCTGGCATCGCATCCACAAAGCAAGTGGAATAAGAGGGAATGCAAAGACCAAAGGCCTATGTCAGCAGAGTCCACTCACTTTTAGAGAAAAACTGTGGCTTCCCCAAAGCCCCACTTTGTGGTCAGAACTTGCTGCCTCTGCCACTCCCATTGCAGCAACAGTCATGAAGGGAACGTTTTCAGTGAAGGGGCTGCTCTGAACACACAGGGAAGGAGAAATCCACATCGTGTGGCCCACTGGCAGAGTCTGGCCCAACAAACACACGCTTTCCGCTTCACTTTTACCAAGTGAGTACCTTGTGTCAGGACCTGGATTAGGTACCAAGAATGGGAAGATAAGAATAACAACTCCTATCTATTGTGCTTCTAAGATGGGTAAAACACTGTACTTCCTCAACACTTTACTCACCTGAAATTGTGTATTATGTACTTTTATTGACATAGTTCATCTTTTTAATGAAGAAAAAATAGAGTCCAAGTCAATCTGTCTCCAGAACTGTGTTTTCTATATAAAACACTGTCTCTGAGACAGATCCCTTTGGAGGTGTGGTAGGGGTACAAGGTGAATAGATACTGTAATTTGATAAACACAATAAAAGGCCCAGAAAGTAGTTGGGGACAAGGAGAGTTCAGTGACCCCTTTGCCAGGGATACCGTAGGAAGACACAGAAAGAATATTTAATCTTAAAGAATGAGTGGAAAGGACAGTGGGGACCAGCTGAGGAAGACAGCCTGATTCTGCACAGATGTAGCAGTGGACATGAAGATGTGAAGACAAAAGAAAAGTTTCTCATCTCAAAGCAGCAAATAGCTCATTGTAACTGGGATAAAAAATAAATATGAGGAGGCAGCAGGACACCATTTCAGGACACAAGAGGCTTGCTTCAGGCAAGAAATTAATAAGAAATAATAAGCCTTGGACACAGGGATGGAAATGAGGAGAGAGGGACTCAGGGGAGCCAGCAGGCCTATTTGTGTGTGTGTGTGTGTGTGTGTGTGTGTGTGTGTGTGTGTGTGTGTGTGTTTGTAGGGGGAGAGTTAGGGGTATCAAGAATTTGAATGTACTTCCCAGGTTTCTAATGCAGGTGACTGGAAAAACAGTAAAATTTCTAAGTACCCACAGGGGAAGTAAATTTTGTGTGAAAGAGGAGATAATGAAATCCATTTTTTTGACACTTTGAGTTTGGATAACCTGTGTAACCAGGCACCCCTAAGGTGTAAGGGGCTGTGGGCAAATTCTGCATGTGCATGTATAGAGCCCATCTCTTCACATTCTTAGTTGTCACATGTGCCACTTTTGCCTGGTTTCCCATCTCCCACAATGCCACACCATGCAAGGTCTGTTTGTATTGCACCCAACACAGTTTCTTGCCACTGCAGCTCCCTCATACCATCTATTTCACTCTGGTTCCAGGGTGACCTAGGGCAATGCCACATTGGCCTGCCATCACCACAATGCTGGCTCCCCCATGACCTCCTACAGGTTTTACTGCTCTTATTGGTGATTGCCATGTGGGGTGTGCAGGATATTGAGTGATCCCTCATTTTCTGCCCATGTGGAATTCACCACTTGGTATTTTAGAGTGTAGATGCAGAGCAATATGTCTCTCAACTGGGTCTTGCCTGGCATTCTCCAGGCCACTATTGCAGTGTCCCTAGAGTAGCATCCCTCTGTATGGGGACCACTGCCTTCCTGCCCTGTATGGAAGACCCCTGCCTTCCACACAAGCCACCAGTGGGTGGGGAGGGTAGGCTGCTCCCCTGGGTTACCCAGGCACTACTCTCACCACAGAAGCATTTGGAGTCAAATGATTCTTGTTCTTGCCACATAAGAAGAAAGATCCTTTCAAATCATTTACTCTAGAATAAGAATAAATGGTAATAGCCTGTTCAGTCTTAGGACTGTTTTCCCTGCTCCTCTGAGGCATTTAAAAAAATACATTTCCATTTAACTTTAGCTCACTCTTGAATATTCAACTAATCTTTTTCTAAATGACAGGAAGTGAAGTGTAAATAAGCCATTTTTCATCATCTGCATCAATAAATTTTAAACCACAACTAACACTTTATGTTCTGCCCACTTTTCCTTTCAGAGGCTATAAGGAGACAATCAACTCTGAGTGCTGCCAGAGGGGACTCCTGGGGGGCATGTTGGGTGCATTAACTCTCTCTGATTATCTGCCATCCTTTAATTTATTTCCTGTCTCTAAGATACAAGGCAGCAATTTTCAATCAGTGTGCCACAGCACTCTAGTGTGCTGCAAGAATTTTTAAAGCATGCAATGCCTGACTATTTAGTCAGGGGCACAGACTTCCTTTCCCTTAGAGTGTCAAATAAAAAAGTGACAGCAGCAAACACAACAATAGCCATCTGGTGTGAATTAATCAAAATTATACCTATTCTTTGTCAGATCTACAAAAAATATATTTTTTGATGTGCCACAAAATTTTAGTAATTAATTTATGTGTGCCATGAAATGAAAAAGGTTGAAAATTGATGCTCTAGGGTAGTATCTGGGTGAGCTGACCCCAGCCATCCCATGCGAGTCCCTTACCAGCAGCTGACTTCTCTAGCCCCACTGGAGTGAGTAAGTGCTTCATGTGCAGACAGATGCGAACTTTTCCTCTTCTTTTCTTCTTGTTAAGAATTTGGTCTTTTAGAGATTGCACTTAAATGCTCTAGTGAGGAGCATCTCTATCCTATTCCCCAGTCATCAAAGGACACATATGCAGCCATATGTTGGCTCGGTTACTTATTTGTTTGTTGTGAACCCAAGTGCAGGATTCTAATCTTCTAGACAATGGAAACATCCCTGTGTCTTGATTGCACTCTTCTTTACTTTTCTTTAATTTTCCATGAAGTAAATTGGGGTGAGGTCAGGGAATATATTCTGCAGATGCCTTTCCTCAGTGTTGACATCACTCTGAGCAGGGCAGGTCCTAAAAGCTCTGAAAACAGGAGACTGTGGTCTCTTCCTTCAAACTCAGGAAAACGGACTCAGGCTTCTGACTGCTAAACAGTAGAAGCATTTCCTGAGCCTGTGTGTTGCTTGGAAGCTGTTAGTGTTAGCTTAGCTGTTGTGGATGGGAGGAACCCTCAGCACCTGGTAGGCCAGTTTTGCTTCCCTGCTTTGCAAACTGTGCCCTCAGACCCATGTTGGGTCCTGCTGCGTAGCCTTCTTGAACAGATCTCAAACAACTCTTAAGTACTTCCTTTGAAAAATTGTCCACTAACCATCATGTAAACTGATTAATTCATAGGCAGTGGACCTCATGGTATTCATTTTTGTGAAATCTTGTTTTATCATTGTTGAAGAGCAAAGCATCTAACTAAAACATGGCCTTTTACATTTGAACATTTTTCTTTTACATTTTACATTTTACATTTGAACATTGATCTCTGTAAATGGAACCCTGGGAGTCTTGTCAGGATTTCCCCAGACCAGACCCTCAGAAAAGGAGGTTAGGGCCAGTATTTATTTGCAAAGCAGTCACATGGGAGGACTGGGGAAATGGGGCAGGGAGAGAGAAAGCCAACAAAGGGTGTGTGCAATGGACTGAATGTTTGCATCCTCTCCTAAATTCATCTGTGGAAGCCCTAATCCCCAATGTGCTGGTGTTTGGACATGGGGCTTTTGAGAGGTAATTAGGTCATAAAGGTGGAGCCTTCATGATGGGACTAGTGCCCTTACAAGAAGAGACATGAGACAGATGATCTCTCTACCACGTGGAGAATAGTAAGAAGGCATTCTATAAGCCAGAAAGAGGACTCTTACTTGGATGACTCAAATTGGCTAGCACATTGGTCTTGAATTTCCAATCTGATAAATTATGAGAAATAAATATTTACTGCTTAAGCACCCAGTCTGTGGTATTTTTTGTCATAGCAGCCTGCTCTGACTAAATCAGTAGTAAGCAAGTTACCATTGATGGCAACTATTGCTCAATTCATCTAAGGACCTCTGAGAGACCTGGAATACTTGCCTCAAATAGTAGTGAGAAAGCTTGGGTATTTATCTACCAATTCTCATGTCAGTGGTTGAAGGTTTCTGGGTGGTGGGGTGTTCATTCTCTAGCTCTTCCAATTGTTGCAGCTCTGGAGTCCAGAGAAAGTCGTCAGGTTGGGAGATGGAAGCATTGAAGTTGGCTGTCAAATGCCTCCACTACAAGACCTGAAGGGATGGGGCAGGCCAATTGAGATGTCTGCCACACTTTCTGTGTAAGTATCAGTGTAACTGGTCAGATCTGGGACATCAGTGCCTGTGGGGTCTGGTAAGTGAGGGTGAGTCATAGGAAGTGAGATCAAGTAGAACTGGGAGACCAGATCAGTAGAGTATTGTAGTGCACAGAAAGGACTTTGTATTCTGAGTGAAATCATTGCAAAACTTTGAGCAGAACAGGGACATGTTCTGATGCACAATTTAAAGGTAGCACTTGTATTGAGAATATACCTTAGAGAGCAAGATTTAAAGCACGGGGACCACTTAGAAAGCTATTGGAATAATCCCCTGCAAAACAATGAAGGTGGCTTGTTTTGAGTGTAGCTGGAAGGGTCAAAAAAAGTGGTCTCATTGTGGTTATATTTTGAAGGGCAATTGCTCAGAAAATGCATCACAATGTGCATGATAAACTTTCCAGCTACACAAGCATTGTTCTTGTAAGTAGGGAGGGGAAGGATGGGACTGGGGTTCATTATAGCTGGCCTTTAAGAGAAATGGCATCTAGCCCCAAGTCAGGTCTTTTTGCTTTTTTGCTACATGATTTGGATCAAATCAATATATTACTTTGAACTGTAATTTTCTCATCTACAAGATAAGATTGGTCATTTCCACTTCTAAAATCACATGATTCTTTCTCAGTAGTAGCTTCACTCCTAAGGTGAAACCTATCTTCTGAATTTGTCACTGCTACTGAGATTACCCTCAGAGACAGAGTACTGCCCTGTAGCCCTTCATCACAGTTTGTGGTTCTTTCTCATCTCATACACATGCTAGTGGCTTGGTCTCCTTCTGACATAGATACAGTTAAAATTAAATTTATATGGCTTTGTTGAGATATAAAACATCAGCTAGTCATATAAAACCCACAGTTAACCTGTAAGACCTCACCCTTGAGGAGTAGAAAAGTACTGGAGAAAAGATGATGGGAACACAGCACCAATTCCATATCTTACCAAGTTGGCAACAGGAAATAGAACAATAAATATGCCAGCAGAGGAAAGGAAATAGGGACAAACCCTCCTGGAGGTAAAGGGGAGGGGAGACAGGTTATGTAAGTGAGCAAAATCCTTGGTGACTATAGCTAGGCATCAATGGTTAAGTCTCAAGTTGGTAAATAAAAAACTCTTGATCCAAGCCTATGATTCTGAAGTATGTTGATAGCCATATGAATAACTGAAAGCAGAATAATTAAAAGTGGGGAGTGAGACTGGGGTAGAAGGAGGACAGCCTCTGGGCTTTTAGAACTTACAAGGCCTATCCAGAAGGTGGCCAGCCATGTAATATGAAAAATAGAGACATTTACTGAAGAAGATACAAGATACAAGAAACTTTGTACATAGGGCAATGATATCGCAGTCCTCTTCAAGGGTAGTCATCCTTGGACCTTACATAGTTCTCCCAATTGCCATCAGCTACCCTGTTGTATTTTCCTGAATCTCATTGATAGTCTGAAATCTCTTCCTTTTAAAGGAGATTTTAGTTTTGGGAAAAGCCAGAGGTCACAGGGCACCAAATCTGGGCTGTAAGGGAGCTGAGTCACCTGGGTGATTTGATGTTTTGCAAAAAAATTCTGCACAAGACATGATGTATAAGCAGGCACATTGTCATGATGAAGTTGCCAATCACCAGTTGCCCATAGCTGCAGCCTTCTGAATCAACAAAATAATTTTTGCGGAGGAATGTTGAAGCTTAACACCAAATTTGATGCAGATTCATTGCTCTACTTGCTCAGTCATTTTGAATGAGACAGCCACACAGTACACATGCTCACTCAAGGGAAGGTACCACCCCTACTGACTAGTGCAATGAAGTCATCATTGTTCACACATGCACATTTCAGTCCACTCTCCTTAGCTGCCAGATTACATCAAAATTGTGCAAGCCATTCTCATTATATTAACAATGGCTGGACTTTTTCCAGATAGACTTCATACACAGAGCTCTGAAACTTGGGAATACCAATAATAGAGGTAATAGTGCAGAATAGCCATGAGTGCTTACTGTACACAAGGCACCTAGCATTCTCCATGTGCTCATTTGTTTCATCCTTTTACCAACCTAAGAGTCAGAGATTATAAGCCACAATGCCTTTCTTGAACTTCTGGGGGCAAGTTGCAATTCAAAATTCAGAATTTTTATGATTTTAGAATTTTTATGATTTTAGAATTTTATGATTTTATGATTTTAGAAATTGGTTACATATATCATATATTACCCAAAACACTTAGCAGAGTCTGAGGTGGCACCTCTATCAAACATGATATATTGGGAATGAAATATATGGTATTTACATTCACTGGGATAGACAAAGAACAAATAGCCTCATGCTGAGTCAGGCCAGATTTTGCCTGAAAACTCTATTTCAAATGCTTTGGATTTCAAAATCACAAATGAGGAATTGAAGAAAATTAGTATCCCTGTTTTACAAATTATGAAATGGAGTTGCAGAGAGGCTATGTAAAGGGTCCAAGGTCATGATCAAAGTGCGAGCAGGAATGGGAATTTGAGCCTAGTCTGTGCAGCTCTCAGACCCTAAGCTATGCTTTCAAACAAAACAAAACAAAACAAAACAAAAATCTAAAAGAAAACAAATTAACATTTATAAATGATTCATTAAATGTCTACAAAACATATCATTGTGTCAACTTCATTAATGATTAAATTCAATATGCATAAAAATTTTAATACACTGGAAAACAATTAGTAGGTTTTTCACTTTGCAAAAATCCCCTAGCAGGTACCATGATTGTCCAGTCACCTGGAGATAAATCATTTAAAAGGTAGAATGATAAAAAATATTTTAATTTTTAGAGCCAAAATCACCTTTAATAGATATGGGTGCATTTTAACATTTTTGACATGATATATGTTAAGAATTCCAAAAATAATTGCACATAAAATCTATAAATGTCTTCAAACTTCTTTTGGGAAAAGTAGGGTTGGGAAGTATTACCTTTTATGCTACATTTTTTATTCTATCTCATCTTAAAATTATGTAGTATGCTGAGTTTTTTAAATCAAAAACTCTAAACTTTATGTGTTCTGTGATGACTCAAAGATACACCTTTGTAATTGGAATACATATGTTATGATGTAGTTTTATAAAATATGGTTTAATTGCCTTATTGAATAACTCACACTGAATCTGAAAAAAAAAACAGATTTTTTGCCTTTCTTCCCCAGAACTATCCTGGTGACAGCAGTCACAATAAACTTTGTATTATTTTAGTCACTCAATCTTTTTCTAATTAGCCTTAGCTCAAGGCTTACACCAGCAGGAATACTAGATTCACTCTGTAAAAACTGGAAAAATTAAACTTTTGCTGCCTAATTGACATATTTGCTGGAGTCCATTAAAGTAGAACTTGACTATTACTATTATGGTATGATAGAAAAACATTAATAGTTCCAAGTACACGTGAA
Source organism: Anoura caudifer (assembly GCA_004027475.1). NCBI lineage: Eukaryota > Metazoa > Chordata > Mammalia > Chiroptera > Phyllostomidae > Anoura > Anoura caudifer. The sequence continues at coordinate 75,501 of PVKU01007332.1, forward strand.
ATCATACATTGCATGTGGAATTTATCTCATGTTTCCCAAAACTATCTAACATGAAGGACAAATGTCAGGTAAGCACTTTCTTAGTGGAAATCGTGCACGTTACATCATACCTGACAGAGATTTTACACGCTAAGATATTTATGGCTTCAATGAAAAGAGGGGGAAGTGACTAAACCTTGAGTAACATTCTGGATTCAATTCTGCATGTAGCAAAATAGATTTGAAATGGGATTCTGGAATTGGGAGGTCAAAATGTATTCACTAAGATGTGAATAAATTCACACTGGCTTTCCAGATCAGATTTTGTCTATAAACAAGTGTCCTTCTGTTATGGAAGAAGAGCTGCTGACTTAGTGTCTCTCTACTGGGTCCTGTTATGCATTCACTTAAACAAGCATTGGCTGAGTGTCTGGAAAGAATGTGTTCCTGCAGACAGAAAATCCCTTCTCTTCCTTTGGGCTAGAAGGGAAGGAAAACAACCATAGTAAACATAACAAATAAAAAACATATTTGAGGTTTTATGTTAGAAGGAGATAGTGTTATGAGAATAATTTTAAGGTGGGTTAGAGAGATTGGGAATGGGGAGACAGATGTGGGTTGTAATTATTCCAGGTGACATTGGAGCAGCAGATTAAATGAGGTGAGCCATGTGGATATTCAAGGGAAGAATGAGCCAGGTCAAGGGACTGAAATTGCAGGTGAGGATATCATGGGGTGAGGGACAGTGAGGGGATGTTAGAGTCAGTAATTGCAGGTCCTGGTGGGTTAGAGGGTTTCTAGAATTTTTTAAGGAATAGAGAGAGAAGGCTGGGAAGACATGAAGTAGTAGTCAGAGTGAATGCCTCTGATCTCTGTGTGAAGAAATGTCAGCCTTCAGTCACTGCCTTCTGTCCACTCATCTGCGTTAGCAGGACCCAGGGGTGTATTTAAGTGTTCAGTTTTACATTGCTGGCTGCTTAGACTGGAGTCCATAGGGATGACCTTCCCTTTGAGTAGAGAATAGCAAGGACCTGCAGACTGAGGAACAAGGGGATGCCTGTGGTAGGGCCAGGTAAAGACATGGACCTTCACCCTGAAACACATTTGCACTTGTTACCAGACTGGTCCCTGGAGGCTTGAAGTGCTAGGATTGCACTCAGTTCCTTCTTTACTTGTCCACCAAAACAAAGCAAAACAAAATGCTGTCTCACTATGAGCAATAGAAAGGTACATTAATATCTACTTTATTATCAGTAAATGTCTAAATAAATGTGAGACTTTCTGTGCATTTTACTTGTGCATCTTCCCAATTCTGACACAATGTGCTTTGTGGATACAATGTGTTTCAGTCACAACTTATTTTCATGTAAGTTATCTCCCTAAAAATGAAATAGTCCCTGCTCCATGTGAAAAAGAGTAGCTTGCAATTATTTCATACCTTTACAACAAACCATCCTTTCAAATACAATTTAATCATGACATCTCTTCATGACTTGATATAGGCTTAGCTTAACTGTTCACTTGAAATAATGAAACAAGGTCACCCTATTGGACTTGGGAAGCCCTCACCCCCAGTTTACATCAACATCACACCACATAGCAACATGTCCCCAGCTGTTGGTTTTACAAGTTTCTACTCTCCTTTAAATTGTTCTACCAGGCTGAAAAAATATCATTCCTAAGACATATTAGTCTTTACATGATCAGAAGAAGAAACATGGCCAAGGAAGATCTAAATTTCAAGAAATTAAAAATAAAACAGATGCTATAGATTTGGGGGCAATTTTTATTCTTATTTTAGATTTTCTGAGCTATGGACTTTTCACTGATCAAGACTCTGCTTTGTATTTTAATAGCTGCATTAGCAGAAATTTCTGAATTTCCTGACTTGGCCTCTAATTTAGATACTAAAATTCTAAAATCAAGAGCTTTGTGCCTCATTACCATGTTACATTGTCCCTTCCACCCTTTGGCTTTTGATCCTGGAAAACAGAAAATGTACATTTTTGGTCAGCACTTGACTGACACCTGGTCAGACTAACCTTGGAAAGATTCCTGTAAGAAAGAAAGGGAAATGTTCTCTATTTTTTTTTTTTTTGACAATTCCACCTGGTGGTAGGTTGTTTTTTGTTTTGTTTTGTTTTGTTTTTACCTTCAAAGAAGATGTCCAGATTTGAGGATTCTGAGTGCATTTTGACTTTCAAATTTTTAGATTTAATCAGCCCAGCACATAACTGGTGCTTTTCCATTATCTGTAGGACTGCTAAAGCATAGAGATAGATAATCCTTCAAGTCCATCTGGGCTGAAGTACCATCCATTAAAAAACCGCTCTCTATATAAAAAGCAACTCAAACCTACACAGTAAGTTTGGTTAGAAAAAATATTTTGGTTAGAAAAATAAAAATATCTTTTTATTTTTTTAAAGATTTTATTTATTTATTTTATATAGAGAGGAAGAGAGGGAGAAAGAGAGAGAGAAATATGAATGTGTGTTTGCCTCTCACACGCCCCCCACAGGGGACCTGATCTGGCCCACAACCCAGGTACATGCCCTGCCTGGAAATCGAACTGGCAACCCTTTGGTTCACAAGCCAGTGCTCAATCCACTGACCCACACCAGCCAGGGCAAAAAAAAAGTTTTTAAATTGAGAGTAGTGGTACATGGAAACCAGTTACCTATGTCTCAATTTTCTATTGTTTAAAATAAAGAGAAACATTACTTAGTATGTTAAGAACCCTATTAATTTTTTCTGAGCAATTACTTCAGAGAGAAGATGCTTTATGTATGAGTAGTATAATATTATAGAGCATTAGGAATGGTAGAGATGACAAAACTGTTTAGCCCAAGTCCTCCTCTTCAAAGCAGGAGCCCAGTGAGGCACATTCAAACAGGGCCAGCATTTGGGAAGAGGCCGTCTCCTGCCTCCATGCTCAAATTTGCTTGCAAACTAAGCTTCTGCAGATCAAAGACTGCCCATAGATCCTGCTAGAACATTAGGCCACTAGCCTCTCATTCCTGATTAGTGGTGCTATGGGACTTTCACCCAGTTCTTCCACAGCCCACATCAGTACTCTTTCAAAACCATCATTCTGTTGGGGAAAAGTACTGAACAGACATGGAAACATGGAATGAGCAGAACTTCAACAACTGAAGGTTCTCTGGGCTCCCCATCCCAGAAACTTCCACAAGAACTCACATGAGGCTCATAGTGGCAGAACTTACAAGTGTGTCTGCTACTGCTGGTGGCATGCTCCCTTCTTCAACCAGTTTTGTAGCCTATAAAACAGAAACATTTATTTTTTCTATCTATCAGAAATCTCATTTTGAACCAGAAAGTTCCAAATACTCTAACATTCTTTACATTGTACTCAAATGATTGTTATAAATGTATTTTTGTTTCACCCACACTCTTGAGATCTGCCTTTCCAATTAGTTTTCACTTCCGTTCTGGCTTCTTCATTGAGCGCAGGTGCCCACATAACAGGTATTGTTTCACATGCTTGACAGAGTACCCATATTGGCAGGAAGACATTTTTTGGTCCCCATAACTTGGTCCTTCCTAGACATCTAGAGCACATTTTTAACAAAGTGTCTGTTCTTGAGAATGCACAGCTGGTCTTGATGCTCACATTCTGGAGCCATCTTAAAAACAAGTATTTGCTGCCAGACTCTTATAGACTTGTCTGAGTAGCTTTATCTTACAGCACTTTCATGAAGATGTAGGTAGAGCTAACATTCCCTAGCCCTACTTTGTCGTTCCATCTTGGCCTAAAAAATAGAAAAAGAAGTGAAATTTTGTCAATTATTCAACTGATTTGATTAATATAGATAGGTCATGTGAATACTTTGGAGTACAAAGTGACACTAAGCCACTCCACCTTGCTAGTAGTGTACATTCATCAGATGAAGTGGAAAACTGACCATATTCCATTTGATATTGTACTGCAAAGGTACACCCTAAGAAATGGACCAGACTGTGGGTGGCTTGAAGTCTGTGGCAAGGATTGGATGAGAATTTTAATTTTTGATTCATGCTTAGGGCATCATTTTATTTTCCCCAGAGGTTTTCAAAATGAGTCTGAGTTGTGGAATCCTATCTGTAAATGAAATTTTTGGAGGATCCCAGGATGTAAATGTTGTTGCTCTGGTTGGCCACACACAAAACATTTCTGTACCCTTAAAGTGCATTTGGAAATACACCAATTTACAGAAAATTCATCACTGACAAAATCCAGTTATGCAATTTGTGAAGGTCAGGGAAAAGAAGAAAGAAAATAGATGGCACACTCAAATTAGGAGAATTTGAGGAGGTTTTGTTTACAAAGGTGTAGGGAATCCTAAAGGATGGTGCAGGAATTAGGGCCAACAAGCAGTGTAACTGTCCCCATTCCTAGGCCTGGAGGGAGAGGAGAAGGAGAGGTTATCAGAACTTGAAGGGAGAGAGTCATACAGAGTGGGCCACTTTGAGAGGACCAATGGCTTTCTGTTAAGATGGAAGGAGGACCCAGAGAGTAAATATGCTAATCTTTCTCTTCTTCTCTCCCTCCCAACTTCCCTCCAATCTCCTACTGGGCTCCCCATTGGAAAGTCAACCAGTCTCCGGAGGACAAAAAAGCCCACTAATGCAGTTCAAATAGAGTGGCTTCATAGAGGAGAGAGCAGGGTCTCTGTGGAGATGGAACTGGAGGAGCAAACAGGAATATTCTGGCACACCTGCCTTCACTACACCTGGCTCTTCCTTTCCAGTCCCGTGCCATAACCTCATGATAGCAGCTGTCACTACTGAATTATTTCAATGGCTTCATAATAGGCTTTCCCACTTCAGTCTTTCTATCACACCACTGTGAAATTACTTCTCCTAAAACATCTGGAAGGCCAAGGTTTGAAAGCTCCTTATGCCATTCTAGATTATCTCACATATGGTGCTTGAATCCTACTAGAACATTCCCACAAGTGATGGTAAAGCGCCAATGTTTATAGACCTCTTTACTCCTCATAGAAACTTCTTTCAGCTTCGTGGAACCTGAGAGCTTGATGCATCTCCTACTGCTGTACTAAAATCTACTTCTCAGAAACTCTCACCCTTTGCTCTTAGTTATAGGAGTATAGAGAGAGTCAAGTGGAATTTGGTCCTGCATTCTAATACCTAGATATCCAATTCAGTATCTACCTATCTGGATACATTTTACCTGACCAGCTGCTGGATATGTCTGAGGTGCCTCTTCTCAGTAGCCCTGTGTGCTGCAACCAAGCCAGCTGATTGCTCATAGCTTTGATGTGATGTTCTTGAACACAGATAGTCCTCAACAGATACTCATTAACAAACCAATACATCTTGCATGTGATCTCTCCTCTGTGATAGCCTCCTGTTTCAATTATTTAAGCTAAGTGATGTGCAACTGCCATTTGAGGCTCCTGCTGTTTTACAAAATGCCAAGACTTGTTATCCTGAATGTTATTCTGGACTCTAGTAAATAATTTTTTTAAATTTTCAAATCAGTTGTAGAATTTGACAAATTAAGGGTATATTAGTTTGCTAGGGCTACTGTAACCAAGTACCACAGAAATGTATTTAATCAAACAAAATATATTTTCTCACAGTCCTGGAAGCTAGCAGTTCAAGATCAAGGTGTTGTTGGGGTTGGAATATACTGAAGCCTCTCCCCTTGGCTTGCAGACAGCCACTTTCTCACTGTGTCTTCATATTGCAATTTCTCTGTGTGTGTTTGTGTGTGCATGTCTGTGTTCAAATTTCATTTTCTTATAAGGGCACTAGTCATATTGGTCTAAGACTCACACTAAAGACCTCATTTTAACTTCATGACCTCTTTAAAGATCTCATCTTCAAATACAGTCACATTCTGAAGTACTGAGGATTAAAAATCAGACTTCAACAGAAGTTGTAGGGGGATCACTTTAGCCCATAACAGAGGGTCACCTAATTCAACCTTTGTTCTGCTCCCTTTGAGGAATGTCTTCCAAAATATCACCATAAATATACCCACCAGACACTTGTGTAGGCACTTGTAAGATGGAGATTTCACCACCTCACAAGGCAACTCATTTCTTTGTTGGGCTACTTTGTTTGAGTGTTACAGTTTTTGCCCATGTTGAACTGAATTGATCATTCTTTAATGTTCTCCTTTGCCCTTACTTCTCCAAGAAGAGCAAGGGGTCAGGAGGTCTGCATCACCTGCCACATGTTGGCTCTCCACTTACAGACAGTGTCAACTTTACTACTGACCAGTAGCAGGCAACAGGAAATGGCTGGATTGGACCCCAGTGGAGAACACATAGTTCTGACAACCTCAGTAAGGTCAGTTCTCTCTGCTCTCCCAGGGTGGTTGCATTAGGAAATCTCTCCCCATCCTCCCTCCCATGCATCCACCAAGGAACTACCCATTCCTGCATCCCACGCAGGAATTCAGAATCGACATGCTCCTATGTGTTCACCAACATTTTCATAGTTCTTGAACATTGACATGGGCTGAATCAAAGCCATAAATTTTGTTTCTGAACAGACAGGCCTTTGCTCAGAATGAAATTGGAGCAAGTGAGAACTGTACAGGTGGGCCAAGGTCAGGGCAGCTGCTGGCAGAGGACCCACCACCCTTGGTGATCACCACTAGCCAGCTCAGGAAAGCTTCTGACCCAGCAGTGCAGCCCCAAGGCTAGCAGGCTTCATTCTGGCTTTAATCAGCCTACATAGCAATATTGTCCCCACCCATATTAATTTTTAGGATCATGGGAGCTTAAACATTTCAAAGACATGGTTCTAGTCATGACTTTTCTCATCAGGAGTCTTTAGTGGCTCACTTTGCCTACTTAATTGAGGCAAAACTTCTAAAAATGCTGATGAGTATATTCCATTTGCCATCTCCCTCACCACCCTCACCCTCCTATGCCTGCTTCTGTGTTCTGGGAGGCTGGCCCAGTGGCTCCTGGTTCAGTTTGGACAATGGGAACAAGCAGCAAGAGACTGAAAGATAGGAGAGAGGTCGTGTTTTTCCTCCCTACTGCCTTCTTGCTAGGGCCTCTCTAAGACTCCAGCCCTTGCTGACTTGTCCTTCCTCCAGGGTATGGCTTTCACTGGGCTCCTTCCTGCCCCAGATCTAGCTGTGATGGGCTTCCCTCTGTTGACACTCACTAGGTGCCTTCATATTTCTTGTTGAGTCCCAGAATTGCCACAGCCTCTTGGCCTGGCTGACTTAGATTCTGCTTCCTGGCACGAATGCCCTCTGAAGCCACCCTGACCTATTTCTCCATTCTCTTTTACCTTCCTAATGGATGCCCTGAACTTCAGTGAAACCCTTCTACCTGCTTTGTACAAAAAAAATTAAAGGTCTTCAACTCTGACTGTACATCAGAATGACTTGGGGGGAAAAAGTGTTTTAAAATATCACTGTCTGGGCCTTATCCACAAACAGTCTGAATCCGTTGACCTGGGCAGGGCAGAACTGTGTGGCCATGCACCAAGCAAAGTGAGTGCAGATGGAAGCCTCTGGCTGTGCAGGGGCAGTACTGAGCCCAGGCTTGTTTAAAGTTTTCCCAGTGGTTCTAATATGCAGCCAGGACTGAGGGCCACTGTCCTAAATATTTCACTTCCTGCCACTTGGCCTTAGCACATGCTTTCCTGCCACTAAGACTATGCCCCAACTGTCCCCTTCCCATTACAACATCATGAAATTCCACCATCAAAGCCCATCTCAAATGAGCTTTTCCACAAAGCCTTTTCCCACCTCCATCCAACCAGGGCTGACATCTCAGTCCATTGAACATCCATAGTATTTATCCCTCCTTGTGACATTCTCCCTCTTAAGCCTTATGTGACAATTGATAAGCCAGGTGGCCTTGTTGCTCAGTGCCTGTGTATGTTTAGAAAGGACCTCACAGTCATCTTATCTGAATTGCCAGTGAGTGAGGAAGCAAAGTTCAGGCAATATTGGGTTTATGGTCTCCAGTGTCGTAGCTTGGTATCCTTTATCACTTTTCTAAACTACAAAGGGTAGAACTGATTCTAGTTCAAGTTCTAAAACTACTCTCCTTACACCTTCCTAGCTATGTAACTCCACTTCACAATATTTCATAGAAAATCAATTTTATAATCATGTTGTAGAACACAAGTGTTTTGTTTAGATGTTACATCTGACTATTAATTAATTTTTGCTAATCACAATCAATAGATACACTGTGTTCAAACAATCTGATATTTTCTATAAAGCCTCTGATTTATTTGGATTTCAGACTTTAATGCTGATATACAGATTGCACACTCTAAAAATAAACTGCATCTTTGCTTCTAGGAGATGAAGTGAGGTGGCAATTTCCCACACTAGGTTCAGGCTATAATATAGTCTTACTCATTCTACCAAAGAATATGCAGCTCCTTTATCCCTTTTCACTTTCCTTCTCCTTCCCAAACACTTTATCCCTTTAATTTGGCTTCAAACTCTTGTGGTAGCCCCAGATACTGTAATTAAAATTAACTGATAACTGGGTGCGAGTGATAGCCACTGATCCTCTGTAAGGACCTCTGCACCTTGTTCATTGGTACATAAGTATTCCTACTTCACTGAATCGAGGATGACAGCAGTTGAAAGATGCACCATTATTTTCTGCACGCTAAGGAAGAAGACATCTATGATAAATAAATTGTGGCAAGATGTTGATCATAAGATGCCATTAATTTTACCATACATCCCAATGTCAGAGGTGTTAATATATGAAAAGATGTGTACCCTAGAATCCATGAATTACGATGTTCCAAAATATCATTGCTTCTTCCCTGTGAGCTGCACATTCACCCCATTTCCACATCCTGTGATTGTCCAGAATGAACTCTCAATACCAGATCAATCATCCTTAATTGTGGCTATGTCATTTTTTTCTTTCTCTCATAACTATCTATCTTATTAGGTTACTTTGCACCTGAAGAGGCACACCCATTCTTTCAGAGGTGTTTTCTTTTTATTGGCAACAAGCATTTATCATATATAGTAAAGAAACCAGAAGACATAGCCTTTGAAATAGTCAAATTCCTTGGTATCCTCTGTCAGTCTTTCTGGAAGCCTTTTCTGAAATATGCAATTACTTCAATGGCAGTAGCTATAGTTATTTACTGTGACAGACAGTTCATTACATGATACCATTTTAAAATGCTATATTGTTTCTCAGTTGAAAAGGAGCAATAAATAATATTGAAACATTCTCTGTCACCCAAAAACTGAAATCATTTTTAGGATCAATTGTTTTCTTTTTTTTCCCCACATTTTGGATGGGATTTTTAAAAATGTTTTAGAATTATTTTATTGTTAGTCAATTACAGTTGTCTGCATTTTCCCCCACCACTCCCCGCCAACCCAGACAAACCCACTTCCTTCCCTTGCTTCCACCCTCCTTCTTGGTTTTGCCTGTGTGTCCTTTATACTAGTCCCTGAAAACACTTCCCCCCATTATCCCCTACCAGCTCTGCTCTGATTACTGTCAGATTGTTTTTAATTTCAATGTCTCTGGTTATATTTTCCCAGCTTTTTTCTTTTGTTGATTATGTTCCAGTTAAAGGTGAGATCATATGATATTTGTCCCTTACCACCTGGCTTATTTCACTTAGCATAATGCTCTCCAGTTCCATCCATGCTGTCCCGAAGGGTAGGAGCTCCTTGTTTCTCTCTACTGCATAGTATTCCATTGTGTAAATGTACCATAGTTTTTTAATCCATTCATTTACTGATGGGCACTTAGGTTGCTTCCAGCACTTGGCTATTGTAAATTGTGCTGCTATGAATATTCGGGTGTATAGGTTCTTTTGGATTGATATTTTAGGGTTCTTAGGGTATAACTTCAGCAGTGGAATTGCTGGGTCAAAAGGCAGTTCCATTTTTAGTTTTCTGAGGAAATTCCATACTGTTTTCCACAGTGGCTGCACCAGTCTGCATTCCCACCAACAGTGCACTAGGGTTCCCTTTTCTTCACATCCTCTCCAACACTTGTTTTTTGCTGATTTGTTTATGATGGCCATTCTGACCAGTATAAAGTGGTATCTCACTGTGGTTTTAATTTGCAACTTTCTGATGACTAGTGATGCTGAGCATCTGTTCATATGTCTCTGGATCCTCTATATGTTCTCCTGGAAGAACTGTCTGTTCAAGTCTTTTGCCCATTTTTTAATTGGGTTTTTTGTCTTCCTGGAGTAAAATCCTGTGAGTTCATTATATATTTTGGAGATCAGACCCTTGTCTGAAGTATCATTGGCAAATATGTTTTCCCACATAGTTGGTTCTCCTTTCATTTTAATGTTGTTTTCTTTAGCCATGCAGAAGCTTTTTAATTTGATGAGATCCCATTTGTTTATTCTTTCCTTTATGTCCCTTACTTTAGGAGACATATCAGTGAACATGTTGCTGCATGGAATGTCTGAGATTTTCCTGTTGATTTTCTCCTGAAGGACTTTTATGGTGTCACGACTTATATTTAAGTCTTTTATACAACTTGAACTTATTTTTGTGAGATGTAAGTTGGTGATCAAGTTTCAATTTTTTTTTTTTTCATGTAGCTGTCCAGCTCTCCCAACACCATTTGTGAAGAGGCTATTTTTATTCCATTTTATGCTTCTTCCTCTTTTGTGAAATATTAATTGACCATAGACACTTGTATTTATTTCTGGGCTCTCTGTTCTGTTCCATTGGTGTATATGTTTGTTCTTATGCCAGTACCAGACTGTTTTGATTACTGTATTACAGTTTGCTATCAGGTATTGTGATCCCTCCTACTTTGTTCTTCTTTCTCAAAATTGCTGCAGCTATTTGGGGTTGTTTATGGTTCCATATAAATTTTTGAAGTGATTGTTCCATATCTGTGAAATATGTCACTGGTATTTTAATAGGGATTGCGTTGAATCTATAAATTGCTTTGGGTGGTATGGATACTTGGATGATGTTGATTTTTCCAATCCATGAGCATAGTACATGCTTCCATTTGTTTGTGTCTTCCTTAATTTCTTTCTACAGTGTTGTGTGCTTTTCCAATAGCAGGTCTTTTACCTCCTTGGTTAGGTTTCTTCCTAGGTATTTTATTTTTCTTTTTGCTATATCAAATGGGATTATTTTCCTGATTTCTGTTTCTAATATTTCATTGTCACTGTACAAAAATACGTTTGATTTCCAAATACTGACTTTGTATCCCTCCGTTTTGCCAAATTCACTTATTAGGTTGAGTAGTTTTTTTTTGGTGGAGTCTACAGGATTTTCTGTGTATACTATCATGTCATCTGCAGACGATGACAGATTTGCTTCCTCCTTTCCAATTTGGATGCCTTTTATTTCTTGTCTGATTGCTGTGGCTAGTACTTCCAATACTGTGTTGAATAGGAGTGGTGAAAACAGGCATCCTTTTCTTGTTCCTGATCTTAGTGGGAAAGCTCTAAGTTTTTTCCCATTCAGTATGATGTTCGCTGTAGGTCTCTCATATATGGCCTTTATTATGTTGAGGAATGCTCCCTCTATTCCCACTTTGCTGAATGTTTTTATCATAAATGGATGTGGTACCTTATCAAATGCTTTTCCACATCTGTTTATATGATTATGTTATTTTTGTCTGCTTTTGTTTGTTATGTATTACGTTTATTGATTTGCAAATATTGTACCATCCTTGCATCACTGGGATAAATCCTACTTGGTCATATGGTGTATGATCTATTGTTGGACACAATTTGCCAATATTTTGTTGAGGATCTTTGTATCTATGCTCATCAGCAATATTGGTCTGAAGTTTTCTTTCTTTGTTGTATCTTTATCTGTTTTGGGAATTAGGATGATACTGGCTTCATAAAAAGAGTTTGGGAGTCTTCTGTATTCTTGAATTTTCTGGAGTAGTTTGTGAAGGATAGGGGTTAGCTCTTCCTTAAATGCTTTGTGGAATTCTCCTGTGAAACCATCTGCTCCAGGGCTTTTGTGTGTCAGGGGCTTTTTGATTACTGCTTCTATTTCATCTGCTGTTATTGGTCTGTTCAGGCTTTCTGCTTCTTCTTCATTCAGATTTGGAAGATTATATTTTTCTGGAAATTTGTCCATTTCACCTAGGTTTTCAAATCTCTTGGCATGTAGTTCTTCATAGTAATTTCTTACAATCCTTTGTATTTCTGTGGTGTCAGTTGTAATCTCTCCTCTTTCATTTCTGATGGTGTTTATTTGGGTCCTCTCTCTTTTTTTCTTGATGAGTCTGCTTAAAGGCTTGTCAATTTTGTTTATATTTTCAAAGAAACAGCTCCTGGATTTATTGATCCTTAGAATTGTGCTTTTAGTCTCTATGTCATTTAATTCTGCTCTGATCTTGGTTATTTCCTTCCTTCTACTCGCTCTGGGCTGTCTTTGATGTTGTTCCTTGAGTTCTTGTAGAGGTAGAGTTAGGATGTTTATTTGAAATGTTTCTATCTTTTTTAGGTAGGCCTGCATCACTATGAACTTCTCTCTCTGGACTGCCTTCACTGTATCCCATAAATTTTGAATTGCTGTGAGTTCATTTTCATTTGCTTCCAGAAACTTTTTGCTTTTTTCCCTAATCTCATTCTTGACCCATTCATTGTTTGATAGAATGCTATTAAATCTCCATGGTTTTGAATGTTTGGGTTTTTTTTCCTTGAGGTTGATTTCTAGTTTCAGTGCCTTGTGGTCAGAGAAAATGCTTGCTATGATTTCAATTTTCTTGAATTTGTTTAGGCTTGTTTTGTGTCCTATCATGTGGTCTATCTTTGAAAATGCTCCATATGCATTTGAAAAGAATGTGTATCTAGTTTCTTTGGGATGAAGGGCTCTATAGATATCAGTTAAGTCCATTTCATCTAGGACATTGTTCAATGCCATAATATCTTTGTTGGCATTTTGTTTGGAAGATCTATCCCTTTTTGACAGTGGTGTGTTAAAATCCCCTACTATGATTGGGTTGCTGTCAATATCTTTCTTGAAGTCCTCCAAGATTTTCTTTATGTATTTGGATGCTCCTATGTTGGGTGCATATATGTTTACAATATTTCTGTCTTCTTTTTTTTTTACCCCTCCCCCATTTATGTCTTCTTGATGGATTCTTCCCTTGAGTATTATGAAGTGACCTTCTGGGTCTCTTTTTATGGCTCTTTTTTTGAAGTCTATTTTGTCTGATATAAGTACTGCTACTCCAGATTTTTTTCCCTATTTGCTTGGAATATTTGTTTCTAGCCCTTCAGTTTCCATCTGTGTAGGTCTTTTGTTCTGAGGTGGGTGGGTCTCTTATAGGCAGCATATGTGTGGGTCATGCTTTCTTATCCATTCAGCTATGCTATGTCTTTTGAGTTGGGCATTTAATCATTTACATATAAGGTTATTATTGATAGGTACTTATTCATTGACATTTTTTCATACCGGTATTCCTTTCTATCTCACTGTTTTTCTTCCTGTTCTTAAAGCAGACCCTTTAGCATGTCTGGCAGTGCAGGTTTGGAGGAGTTACATTCTTTGAGGCTCCTTTTTTCTGGGAAGGTCCTTATTTGGCCTTCTATTTAATTGAGAGTCTTTGTGGATAGAGCAGTCTTGGTTGCAGGCCTTTGGTTTTCATTACTTGGAATATTCCTTGCCAATCTGTTTTGGCTTGTAGCATTTCCATTGAGAAGTCAGCTGCCAGCCTTATTGAGGCTCCCTTGTATGTTACTCCCTGGTTCTCCCTTGTTGCCTTTAAGATTCTCTCTTTGTCTTTGAA
>PVKU01007333.1:0-69561 GCA_004027475.1 Anoura caudifer
CAGTAGAAGCTATATCTTAATGGATATCTACTGTGAGTCTTGCCCCTTATCCACAGCATCTTTAATCCTCATATCAGCCAGGAGACAAAATTTCCACATTCCAAATTTTGGAATAAGAGGCTAAGTGGCTTACCCAAAGTGACAGAACTAAAAAGTGGATGGCATATATTTTTAACCCAGTCTACTTGGTTCTGAAGTTTATAAGCTAAAACTTCTCATGAAAATCCTCTTCTGAGTTTACTTGTCCTCCATGACCACCAGCTAAGACTGCAGAACTGAGGGAGGTGGAGTTAATTCTTGAGACTGGCCTGGACTGTGTTCAAGAAGTGACTATATGGAAAATACTAGGCGGGAACCACCAAGGAGAGATGGAAAAGACCCTAAGTCATACTTCACCTACATTTCCACTCTGACTGACATCCATTCTAATTGTCAATAACATAGATCTCAGTGTTTCTCTTTTCACGTCATAGGAAGCTTGAAGAGGGCTTTCTTCGGCAGAAGAGACACAGCTACTTAAAAAGGCAAACCAATTTTTTGGCATTATAAATATATTAGTATATCTATTTCTCAGATTATCATTGTCCATAAAGCCTCAGATGATTGCTTTTCATTACTCATCCAGTCAGCTCTCCTTTTAGTCAACAAATACTGTGCCAAGCTAATGAAGGGCCAGATAACTTTGAAGAATTAAGAGATGAATTAGCTTAATGGAAGGAATGTGAACTTTGAAATTAGGTGGAGCTTATTTGAATTCTTGCTTCCTGCACTTGGAAGACAAAGTTTCTAACTTCTCTGAGCCTCTATTTCATTTCATGAAGAGAATAATAATAATCCTTATCTCTAAGACTGTGTAAGGATAAAACCAAAGAAGTGTATCTGTTGCCTCAACCAAAAATGGTTCCCTTCCTTTCTCATTCAGATATTTAAAGGCTATGATGTAATATGTGCTACTCCTGGAAGACTCACAGACATCATAGATAAAGACAAATTGGTCTCAGATAACTTGAATCTTTAATTTTAGATGAAGCTGATGTGTCCAGATGTGGACTTTGGATCAGAAATGAAAAAGCTAATCTTCTGCTTAGAAATACCATCAAAAGAACATCAAATAATTATGCTCAGTGCTGTTTTCCAGAGGAAATTCAAAGATTGGCTGGGGCATTTTAAAAGTTGAAGTATTTGTTTGTTACTATTGGTCAAGTGAATGGAGTACATAGAGATGTTCAGCAGACTGTTAAGTTGGCTAGTATTCAAAGAGAGAAAAACTTGTAGAAATTCTGTAAAACATAGGCAATAAAAAAAAACTGTGATCATTGGTGAAACTAAGAAAAAAGCATATTTTATTGCACCTTTTCTTTGTCTATAAAGAATGGCAACTACAAGTATTCATGGTTATCTCCAAGTTAGAGAGAGAGAGAGAGCAAGCACTTGGGAATTTTCACTGCAGACAGTGCCCAGCTCTTAAAGCTACTTCAGTAGCTGCTATACAGCTGGGTATTGAAAATGGTCAATATGTTACTGATTTTGATATACCTTCTGCTATTGATGAATGTGTTCCTTAGGTTCAGTATACTGCTCATTGTGGGAACACTGGCTGGGCTATTTCTTTTCCTGATGATGAATCAGATAACCATTGAGTACAGCTTCTAGTGAAATTATTGTCAGATGCTCAACAGGTTACCCCCATTTGTGGCTTGAGTAACAGTACAAGAGGAAATGTGTTTGTATAAATTGATACTCAAGTGAATTATCAGGGCAAGAGCTCTTTAAACATGGAAGGTTTTCTTCACAAACTCCCAAATCAGTAGATAATAAGTCATGGGATTAAAGCTAAAACATTTAAATTCATGGCACAGTTTTAGTGCAGAGAAGAAAATAATTGCAGCCCCGGCTGGTTTGGCTCAGTGGATTGAGTGCCAGCCTGTGAGCCAAAGGGTTGCTGGTTCTATTCCCAGTCAGGGCACATGCCTGAGTTGTAGGCCAGGATCCTGGTAGGGGGTGTGTGAGAGGCAACCACATACTGATGTTTCTCTCCCTCTTTTTCTCCCTCTCTTCCCTTCTGTCTAAAAATAAATAAATAAAATCTTCTAAAAAATAGTTTGATTTTTTAGTTTTTCATGAAAGTGTGAAACCTGATATTCTTGTGTGTCCTGTCCTCTTGTTCCCACATCTACCCTTGAAAAAATAAATCCTTATGCCTAGTTATGTGAGATCCTAAAAATTATAGTGTTGCAGTTATTAATAAAAATTGCATTAATTGGAAAGATTAAAGTATTCTAATTATCTTACAAAAAACACTTTAAGAAGCTTACAGTTTGAATGGAGAGACTGACAGTCAAGATGGAGGCATAAGTAAACATAGCTTTCATCCTCACACGACCACATCAAAGTTACAACTAAGTTGTAGAACAACCATCACTCAGAACCATCAGAAATTGAGTTAAATGGAAGTCCAACAACTACAGAATTAAAGAAATCACATCCATCCACACTGGTAGGAGGGGCAGAGGTGCAAAACAGGCTGGTCCCACATCCATACCCGGTGGATAAAAATTTGGGAGGGATATGTCAGGAGAGAGGGGTCCAAAGCCAACATAAGTTCCTCTAGGCTAGGGTTCCAGTGCTAGGAAGATAAGTCCCTATAACTTCTGGTCGCAAAATCCAGTAGGTATTGAGTCAGTGGAAGAAACTTCTGGACTCCCAAGCAGTTCTTCTTAAAGACTCTGCACATGGACTTACTCAATCTCACTCCCTATGAACTCTAGCACTGGCACAGAAGCTTGAAAGGCATCTGTGGCATATGGGAAGGAATTGAAGCATCTGGCATCAAGCTAAAAGCTGTGGGACAGCCTTCTCTGAGACAGAAAACTGGGCAAAGGCCATTGCTACTTTTCCGAACTCTCCCCCCACAGATCCACAGGGCTTATAGGCATGTGCCATGTATAATACTCCATCAACCTGGCTAACAGTGTTTGCCCTACCCTGGAGATTCCCTGAGGTTCTGTCTCATGCAACTTATGGGCCCAACCAAGCTATTAATAGTGGCTTTTCCAAATGAATGACTGGTATGGCTCATGCTTCACAAACTTCCTAAATTCTCTTCAATAAGCAACAGCTAGCCTCAGTGAATCCCCAGACCCCGTACCTCTTGCAAAGTACCTTGGTCCTAGCACTAGCAACAGCCAGCCTAGGTCACAAATTGGATTTGCCTGAGAACCTCCAAACCCAGCACAAGTAGCAGCCATCTGAAGATTGTTTTATAGCTCATGCAGGGTGGCCCTAGGCAAAAAACAGGTGGGAGGTGACCTTGACTTGCATCACCTGGAAAACTCCAAAGCCTGCACAACCAGTGGACAGCTACAGGCCAAAACAGAACACCAGCACCCTGCCCCTGCACTGCTGATCCTCCATGGAGGACAGAGGTTGGTGATCAGTGGTCACAGCCAGTTCTTACAGCTGACCAGCCTGGGTAAATTCCTCCCATTGAAATGACAACAGCAATCAAGGCTCAACTACATGAGAATGGTGCACTCAGGCCACACAAAAGGTGCACCTTGAGTACCCAGTTTGGGTGACAGGGGAGTCTGTGCCACTGGACACTATAGGACACCTACTCTATCAGGCCATGCTATCAAGACAGAGAGTCATAGCAGCTCTACCTAATGCAGAGTAACAAACACAGGGAGTCTGTCAAAATGAAGAGACAAAGAAACACGGCCCAAATAAAAGTACAGCTCAAAAATTCAGAAAAACAACTAAACAAAATAGAAATCAGCAATCTATCAGATGCAGAGCTCAAAATACTGGCTGTAAGGATGCTCAAGGAACTTAATGAAGGCCTCAACAGCAAAAAAAAAAAAAAAAAAAAAAAAAAAAAAAAAAAAAAAAAAAAAAAAAAAAAAAAAAAAAAAAAAAAAAAAAAAAAAAAAAAAAAAAAAAAAATCTAGTCAGAAATGAAGGATACACCTATCGAAATAAAGAAAAATTACAGGAAAACAACAGTAGAGTGGATGAAGCTGAGACTCAAAGCAATGATCTGGAACATGAGGAAGCAAAAAAACAACCAATCAAAACAACATAAAGAAAAAAGAATCCTACAAAAATGAGGATAGTGTAAGCAACTCTGGGACAACTTCAAGCATTCCAACATTTGCAAGGTGCCAGAAGGAGAACACAAAGAGCAAGAAATTGGAAACCTATTTGAAAAATAGTGAAAAAAAAACCTTCCCTAATTTGGTGAAGAAAATAGACATACAAGTCCAGGAAGCACAGAGAGTTCCAAACAAGGTGGATGCAAAGAGGCCCACTCCAAGACGCATCATAATTAAAATGCCAAAGGTTAAAGATATACTCTTAATAGCAGCAAGAGAAAAGCAGTTAATTACTTACAGGAGAGTTCCCATAAGTCTGTCAGCTGATTTCTCAAAAGAAACTTTGCAGGCTAAAAGGGATTGGTGAGAAATATTCAAAGTCATGAAAAGCAGGGACCTACAGCCAAGATTGTTCTACCTGACAAAGCTATCATTTGGAATCAAAGGGCAGATAAAGAGCTTCCCAGACAAGAAAGGAGTTCATCATCACCAAGCCATTTTTATATGAAGTGTTAAAGGGATTTATTTAAGAAAAGAAAGAAGACCAAAACTATGAAGAATAAAATGGTAATAAATGCATATCTATCAACAATTGAATTTAAAAAACAAACTAAGCAAACAAGAAGAATCATGGATATGATATGGAGAGTGTTTTGATAGATGGGATGGGTTGTAAGGGAATAGGTGAGGGGATTAAGAAATACAAATAGGTAGTTACAGAAGAGCCATTGAGATGTAAAGTACAGGAAATGCAGTAACCAAAGAACTTACACACATGACCCATGGACATGAACAATGATGTGGGGATTGCCTGAGGGAGAAGGGGATGTTGAGTGGAGGGGGGACAATCAGGACAACTGTAATAGCATAATCAATAAAATATAACCTAAAAAATAAAAGCAATGGAAAGAAGCATACAGTTTACTAGGGGAGAGAATAAAGGATAAAGAATAACCAGAGTAGATGACAAAATATTCTTCAGGCCATAAAATGGAAAGAAACTTTGGTAATAAGAATGCAGAGCTTATTAAAATCCTGTGAGCCTAAGAATTTCATTAGTGTGAACACGCCCCTCCTAAATCAATAGTAATGACCTATGGGCATGTCCTTCCCACCATCTGGTTTAATTGCCCCCCCCCCCTTGGCCTCTTCATTGACTGCAGCATAATGAGAGGAAGAGAGAGGAAGCAGTTGGATGGAAACAAGAATAGGCACAACTCAAAAGAATCAACCTTTGTTGATCTTTCCAGAGAGGAAGTTATTTTCTTCAGTCTTCACCCAAATTTCTGCCCTGTCATTTTGCCCAGTCTATATGTGGTATATGCTGGATTTTTCTTTTGAGTATCTTTCCTTTTTGAGGAAGCAGAATTTTGTTTTACTATTTTATTTTGAAATAATTATAGCTTCACAAGTAGTTGCAATATATCCTTAACCCAGCTCTCCCCAATGGGTCTATAATTATGATGAGCAGAACCAGAAATACGGCATTGGCAAAATATATCTATAAAGGCAGACTTTTGCTGTCCTTACTGCTTTTTCTCTAAATGTATCTTGTAAGACTGAGAAGTTCTCGCTGTGATTAATCTCCAGGTTCGGCTGAGAGTGTGCAGGAGTCACAGTGATGCCAAGAATATTCTGTGCCAGTTTTTCTGTGAGCACAGACTTTCCAACATAAACATGTCCCCGAGATCAGGAACCCTTTCTATGTAAACTTTGTCAAGATAGTTGAAACACACACAATGCAAGTAAACAAAAAGGAATGTGTGTTGCTTAGGAAAATCTCACAAGATATTTGGTAAGGTTCAATGTATTTTAATCGTTGTCTTAACCAGTAACTATGAAATATAATAAAAATACTTTATTTTACTTTATTTTGGCTACTTCAAGCCATCTTTGTGAAATTCTTTACAACTAACAAATTGCTGATATACCCATTTTTGCATTTTATTTTCGCAATTACATTATATTGAGAAGGATATATTGTTTCTTTTCTATTTAATGAATGTGAAACTGTGTGGCTTAGAGGCAGTATGGAAAGTAGGTGGAATGTGGGGAGGATACCTCATGCTGTAATAAGATTTGTCCTACCCAAAATAAGAGCATTTGCCAATTCTATTTTTATCTGAAAATAAAAGCAATCTGGTTAAAAATTAAATGAAAATAAACCAACTTCCCCCACCACCATACCGCCCCACTATTCTCATGCTATAGTAGCAACTTTTGGTCTGCAAGTAACATTTTCAGACTCTATATGAAGACTAAGAAGTAATCACATAAGACCTCTAGATTGACAGTTTTCTCTTGACTGACTCATTCATTGTTTCCTTTGGACTGACTGGCTCATTAGCTGTTTCCCACAGATTCAGGGATCATTGACTGCTATCAGGTCCAACTGTTTTCTTGGATTGACTTAGTCATCAACTGATTTCCCTAGAATGAGGGCTCTCCCTGCCATCTGGTCATCAATTGTTTGACTAGACCAACTCTGTCATGTACTCTGTTCCCTCAACTGACTCAGTTATCACTATTCTTCCTGAAGTGACTCAGGCATCCATTGTGCTCCTTGGAGTAACTGTCATCAATGGACTTCACTGGACTGAGGAACTATTTCCTGTCATCTCATCAATAACTGATTAAAGGGACAGAAGGAAGGAAGGAAGGAAGGAAGGAAGGAAGGAAGGAAGGAAGGAAGGAAGGAAGGAAAGCCTGTTATAGACTGGTTGTATATCTTCAAAAGATTCATATATCGAAGCCCTAACCTACACTGTAATGGTATTTGGAGATGGGGCTTTGGGAGGTAATTAAGATCAGATGAGGTCATAAGGGTAGGGCCCTCTTGATGAGATTAGTGTCCTTTTAAGGAGAGACACTAGAGAACTCTCACCTCTCCACTACACCTACCAGGTGAAGACTCAGCCAGAAGGCACCATCTACAAACCAAGAACAAAGCCCTTATAAGATAGTTTTTACTAGAATCCAACCATGCTGACAACCTGCTCTCAGACTTACAGCCTCCAGATTGGTGAGGAAATAAAGTTCTGTTGTTTATGTCATCATTCTACAATATTTTGTTATGGTAGCCCAATTTGACTAAAATAATCTCTGAGGCTTTGGAATAGAAGTCTCTAAATTTATATACTCTAAAGCCCAATGAAAACCTCATGGATTTACCTGCTTATTGATGTCCATGGTAGTCACAATGCTAAATATTTTTGGTTTCTTGAGTTTGGGATATCAGAACTGCTGGCTGATACCATAATACCAGTTGAAATGACCCCCAAATTGCTGTCTTTAGAGAACAGCATTATAAGTAATGTTCTCTGAAGAAAATAAGAATAATAAAGCTACAGATTTAAGTTTCAGTTCTTAAAGCAGAAAGCATTCTTTACCTGAAAATTTTATTTATTTGAATATTTTATTTCTTAATAATGTCAAATGAATAACTTGTTTTTATATTATTAGGTTCACATTGCACAGCCTAACACAGACAACAGTGTCATGCTGGCCACAAAGGAAGGGGAGCGGGGACTGGTAGGGGGGCCAAAGAGACAAAATTGGGGACATCTGCAATAGTGTCACAATAAAAATAAAGAAAAAATAAGTAAATAAAAGAAAATATAATTACATTTTTATGGCCCTGTAATATTTCTTATTAAGATTTAAATTATAACATAAAATAGATGCATCTAGTTTTTAACATTAAGCAAATTATTTCATGTTCCATTACATCAAACTAGAAAATATGCTTGAGATATTAGAAAAATAAAAATCTTAAGAAAATAGTCCTGCCACTAATTTGTCAGTCTTAAGACCTGGTCTTTTTGCATTTCAGTTTCATCATCTGTACAATAGAAATAATAACAGTGTCTATCCCACAGGGTTATCATGAGGAGTAAATTAATTGTAAAGTATGGCATGTAGAACAAAGTCTGGAATGTGGAAAAGTACTGGTGATATAGCAGCTATTTTGAGATCCTCAGGTAACAACTGAGTGGACAAAAGCTATAACTAAAGGTGAAACTGGAAAGACAGAAAGAGCCTGGGTGCCTCATGGCCTGGTGGATCTCCCTACTAGTCTTGAATTTTCTATTATTTGATGAAAATAAATGCTCATTTGGCTGTTATTTATTTTAAATCTTGCAACTAAAACTAAATCCTAACTGATACAAACAGTTTAATCTATATATGATGTATATTAGAGTAAAATAACACAGGAAAACATGTCTGCATAAAATGGACCAAATAAACAACCAGCAAACTTGGAAATGTGCTTACCCTCAAGAAAGAAATTAGGCATGAGATGGAAAATGAAAGTATACATAAAAGGGGAAGTGCTCTCATTTTTGTTTAGTCTATCTTGTATTGAATCTTTTACAGTAAATGTATTTATGTAATTTTAAACAAAAGATAGCACTTTTTCCAATTCCTTTATTTTCATGTGTGTGAGGGTGCATTTTGTTTTTCAAGTTGTGGCAGGAAAAATAGATGAACAACTTTGGAAATATAGGCTGTAACCTTCACATGATTTTAAAGGTAGCAACTCAAGCCAAAAATATTGCTTTAGTCTTCCTTGCCCAGAAGTCATCACCATTAAAAAAAAAACCACCAAGCAAGCCCACTGTCACACTGAGCCACCTGCTCCTGTCTGCACTGCTCCGACCATTGCGATTATATTTAGAGCCTTCTGTAGAAGATTGCAGGATCTGGGAAAACTCACTCTGTACTCCCTCTCCAACATTTTTAATGAGAATAAATATTTGTAAATCATTATAAAGAACTGTATTCAAGGGAAAACCAAGCTAAATAACACAGTGTAAATAAGAGCATTGTACAGATATGAGTCCTGAGTTGTAGAGCCAAGCAGGCAGCCCCACATCTGAATTGGAAGGCCATCCGTCATTTTCAGGATCATCGATATCTCTTTCTGTGAAGTTGCTACAGCTAATTTTTTATAGCAACACAGGCTAAGAGCACAGTCAGCTTTGGCTTAAAAAGAAAACTGCTCTTTTTCTAGATCATGTTCATTTATTTAACAATTCAACAGACAAATATTGAATGCCTGTGATGTCCCAGGCACTGGACTAGGCTTTGGGTGAAAAGCATGGGACAAGGAGAAGAGGACATAATCTAATGACTGTCTAGACACATTTCTCCACTGACTCTCTCATCTGGGAAGCTGGCAAATTACTTATTTGACAGGCATTCATGAGCAGGAAAAGAAGAATGTGGAAAGAGCAAGCAGATATCAACCATCAGAGGCTGGCTAAGAGTCAAAAGCAGAAAGATGAGTGTAAGTCATAGTAAATCCAAGACATTTGTTCTTCTAGCCACCTGTCTATTTCTGTTAGCACTAACCAAAAGTCTGCTTAGAACACGCATCATGGTGGCTGTTGTGGGGGGTACACAAATACAAAAATCGTAGGTCCTCCCCTCAAGGGGCTTACAGACTAATGAGGAGAATAAATGTAATTCTGACACATGTAAGAATGCATTAAATGCCATAACAGACATTCAAGTCAAAGGCTAAGAACCTTGTGGGAGGGAGAGAAAACTTCTGGTAGGGCAATCTGAGAAGTCTTCATGGAAGAAGTAGTTATTTGAAGAATCATTTTAACGGGCCCCAACAGGGATGGAAGAAACAGAGAAAAGACATTTTTGGCTATACCACTGGCAGAAACAAGGACATAAAATCAGCCAAGAGAAAAATAGAGGCACTCTGTTCTCTAGGACCAGTGAATAGTCCCCTGACCCAGAAATGGATATTCAGACAGCTGCCAACAACTCTTAAGGCAAGGGGGCCAAATCGATTATCTGTGGACCTAACCAATGGTATTGTCTTTATCTCATCTGGAACTTGGGTTTCTACACAGAATTTTATCTGGGAAAACAAGGCTCTATTCACTAAACATATTTTAAAGTCTGAAAAGCACTGAGCTAGGGCATTGATTAATTAATTTAAAGAATGATAGAAATGTCCTCAGAAGGAAATTTGGGCCAGATCCTGGAAGCCATTTAATGCTCAGGAGAATGCCTTTTCTACAGAGAGCAATAGTGAGGTCTCTAGGAAATTTTTAAACAAGAAATTTAATCACTAAAAAACCCCCTAAATTATGAAGTGACTGTTGGGCACAGCATCAGGAAGGAGAAGAAACTGAGGCACAAAGATTAATCAGAAGGAGATGGCAGCAGTTCAGGGAAAATATTCAGGGCCTGTGTGAGGATAGAGAAAGAAGAAAAGCCAGGAATTGTCGTAGGATATTTATGTTGGTAAGTAAGAGGCAGACTATTAATATAGACCTCATTTAATACTTGCTTAATATGTATATTTGCAAGTGGTACACACACATTTTTAATGGACTTTTAGATTTATAGAAAATTTTCAAAGACAGTGCAGAGAAATCCCGTATACCCTGAAACCAGTTTTCCCTATTAACATCTAATGTTTTTATAATTAATAAACGATTATTGATATATTAACTTAAGTCTATATAATATTCATATGCATAATTGCAATAATAGTTTCCACATACTCTTCACCCAGTTCTCCCTAAGTTACACAGCCATAATACATTTATCAAACTAAGAAATTAACACTGGTACAATACTATTAACTAAACTACAGATTTTATTCTGATTTTGCTATTTTTCCCACTAAGGTTCTTTTTCTGTAGTGGGATGCAACCTGTGACTGCCCACTGCATTTAGTCACCATGTCTCCTTAGTCTCCTCTGACAGGAAAGTTTCTTGGTCTCTCCCTATCATTCATACCCCTGACAATGTGGGGGAGTACTAGTCAGGTAGTTTGCAGTCCATCCCTCACTTGGCATTTGTCTGATGTTTCCCCATGATTAAACCTGGGTAATGGATTAGGAGGAAGACCACCATAGAAGTGAAGTTCTCCTCTCATTGAATCATTTCAGGCATTGATATCTGTATGATGTGATATCAGGTGATGTTAACTTTGACCATTCAATTAAGGTGGTTAAGTACCTAGTTTCCTTCATACTACAGTTATTATCTTTCTTTCTTCATATTATATTAATTTAAAAAGAGTCACTAAATCCAACCTACCATCAAGAAGAGGAAAACCAATTCTACTCACTGGAGAGAACAATATGAAATAATTTGTGGGTATTATTATAAGCACATCAGTATACTAACACATATTTGAAGGAAATATTTAAAGGCCATGAAAATATCCTCTTCCTTCTTAAAGTTGTGTTTACTAATACTAGCATTCACTAGTGGGTCTTGCCTGTAGCAATTATTACTGTAGTGTTCCAATGGTGATTTTCTATTTCCCTCATATCTTTTATATTTATTAATTGAAATTAATCTATAAGGAACATTTATCCCTTCTTCATATAGTTTTCATTACTTATGAACTCAATTATTTGTTTATATAAATATGGACTTAAGCATGTTTATTTTATTTCTCTGGGTTATAACTTTATACTATTTTTATTTATTAGGTTGCTCAAATTATTCCACCTTTAGCCATTCCAGCTATTTTATATTGGCTCTTGTTACCTTTTGAAATGCCTCTATCCTCCTTTTGGGGAGGGTTTTTTTTCTCTATTATTATCACTGCCTTCCTTTTTGTTGCTATAAGATGCTTCAGAATCTTGTATTTTCCTTGCCCTAGATCTAGACTCAGCCATTTCTCCATGGGGTTGTGGTTTCTTTCACTGGAGCATGGTATATAAAAACCAAGATTTGTACATTACAAATGTTTGTTGCTACTGAAGTGTCAGTCTTTCTAGACCCACTTAGTAGATAGGCCTAAGAAATACATGTATGTATTCTACCCCATCTATACACACGTATCTATGTTTATTTCTGTGTTTGAATGTCTCTATACCTGTTAAAATAAATGATATCACCAACTCTAATCCATCATCACAAGGTTCATTTTAGCCTTTCCCCTGCTCTCTCTAATGCATTTATAACTCCTTTCTCTGACAGTGAGAAATCTGGTTCCCATTATCTACAATATATTTATTTCTTTGTTCATATGCAGTATACAGGCTTCAGATTTGCTATCACATATGGCTGTAAGAAACAAATTTACCAGACTGAGTACTGTGTTTGTGAAAAGTTTTTTTGTTTTTGTTTGTTTTTGTTTTTGCTTGTCTTTAGACTTACATTACCCAATTAAAATGCTGTTTCCCACAGTTCTTTACATAAGCTCATTTTATTCCTGGTCTCTTCAGTGATGTCATACATTTGTGCTACAGTTAAATTACAGTCTGGGTTCTCCAAATATCTGAGGTTTTCCCAACATTCTGATTGATACTTTTATAATTTAGATACAGTAAAGCATACTCTTTATAGTGTACAATTCTATGAGTTTTTGCAAATGTGTAATCTCCCCACCTCCACATTATCATATAGATGAGTTTCTCCACAACAAAAATCCCCTGAATGGTGGTGAAGGCAACCAAATGTTAAGAAGCTCTAATAGTTCCAGCCTTTTTCTTGGGCACAGTTTTACTAGTAGCTTAGATCTCACAGAGTTTTAGAGTAGCAAGCATGCTCCACAAGAGTGAAAGAAAACAAAAATGAAGAAACAAAAGTATTTTCAGGAATAATGACCAAGTGTCCTAGAGGATGAACTAAAATTCAATTCAAATTGTTTGGTATATACACAGTGTAAGAATCGCCAGAAATAACAATTTTGATTGCTATCAGCCTTACAAATTAATGTGTCTGATTAATGTGTCCAATAAAATTACTCATAAAGTCAAACTCCTTAATTTTCCATTGTTTTCCAGGATCATTGCTGTGATTTAGCTCTTTATTGTTTCTCATGTAAACTATTAAAATAATTTCCTAAACCTGGTTTCCCTCAGACAAGTGTCTCCTAAATGCAAACTTGCCCACATATAAATTTACCTTTTTAAAATCTAAATCTGATTATGTGTCTCCCTTAATTAAAAACTAGATGGCTAGTTTGCCACTAGGAAGATCCCCAAACTGCTTAGCAAGGTGCACACATGATCCACTGACCCTTCTAGCCGAGCCGGTGCTCTTCACAAACACACAAATCTCTTAATCATTCCATGCACAGACTATCTGGCTTCTCCTTCATACCTCTCTCACATTCTTCTCTCTTTGCAAACACTAGCACATTTTTCAGAACCTAATCAGATATCACCTCCTCTAGAATCTTTCAATTCTCAAAGTGAATTCAGTCTTTTTTTCTGTTTGATGTGCTCCCAGTGCCCTTCATAGTGTATTGTATTGTATAGTACTTATTTATATTTCTCTTTTTCATAAATTTGGAGCCCCATAAAGGAAGGATGATGCCTTCATTATCCCTACGGCCTAGAATGTGCCTGGCTTATTAACTGCCGTTTAGTAGCTATCCGTGGCATGAGTTAATGATTGATAAGCTAGAATAAGAATTTAGACAATCATACCAAAAAATAAAATGGCAGAGAGATGGAAGGCTTGCACTTGCCTGTTAGTTTATTTTTTCCCTAATGTTGCATGTTGAATTAGAATAGTAAGAACTGGATTTTTGTTTGCTTGTTTGCTTGTTTGCTTGTTTGTTTGCTTGTTTGCTTATTTTCTTTATGGGAGGGGAGAGTAGAGAGACTTAAAAGAGGAAGAAGACAGGTGGAAGTGAAGTTCCATGATCCATGATCTTGGGAAAAGCCATTTCATGAAGTCATCTGCTTCCAGAGCCTGAGGATTTAAAGTCACCTGTAAGGATAAGCTTTCAAGTGCCCTGGGAGGGATGATCTGAGCCTAGTTTGGTGAGACTCATGTGAACTCCGGGGGCTCTATCTTTTGTTTTGATGGTAGTGTAGCTGGGTGGCAGTACTTCATAAGAACGTTTATAGTGAGGTGACAGTGACTGCCTTTTTCCACAGACCTGAGGTACACCTCATCTCCTGGTGGAAAGGAATGGCAAGGTTTGTCAGTGGGGGCCATGGCTTTTTTATCTGTTCATGATGTGCTTTGAGAGTACTAGTTGGTTCTTGCATACAAGTGGTTATAGCAACAAGCTGTCCAGTTTAGTCCCCATAATATTCACTCAGTCCAGGAGAAGAAAGGTTAGATATGTCAGTGGGCATGGGATGACCAAATACTCTTTCAAAAGGGATTAATCCCTGTCTATTATTTGGGATGTTCTGGATCTTTATAAGTCCAGGGGATAATGCTTTTATTCATGTAAGTCCGGTTTCTTGATAGATTTTTTCCCTAAAATCTGTTTCATTTCTAAATTTATGCATTCCATTAGAGGATGTTATGGAGTATGAAATTTTGATGATTACCCCAGAGTTTTTACATGCACATAGCTTATTTCTGATGTAAAATCATTCTCTTGGCCTGATTCAGTCTGTAAAGGAATGCCAAAATGAAGAATGATCTGTTGTTAATTTCTTTATCACTGTTGTGGTATCAGCAGTAACAGGAGTTGGATAGCATCCAGTCCATCTACTAAGCATGCAGACAATCGCCAAACACTGGGAACAGCTGAAGGCTGGAGGCAAATATGTAAAACTCATTTGTGGTGCTATACGTAGCAGTACGAGCCTTAGAGGAGTTCCTGTGGTATGTTGGTTTCCTCCAGAAATTTAGTGAGAGTTTTATTAGTGTACTGGGAAATAACTTGGTCAGAAATCTTGTCGGTGCTAGGACAGAATCAACTATATTAATTCCTTTTATTATACCCTGCCTGCACATATGTGTCATCTGATGCAGAGATAAATGCAAGCCAAAGGTCAAAAGAAAGGGGGCTACAGAAAATCTGCTTAGCCTGTTAAAAAATGAAATTCATTCAAATATATTTGAAGATCTGATTGGCTTTATCAAGTCATTAATGAATTGGGCAATATCCCAAATAGAGACTAGAAAAGCACTATGAGGGGTTGTACAAAGTGGAAGTTTTTCATAGGAGGAAGGGTGGGACAAGAAAGCTATTGACAAAAGAAAAGATTAAAAAATGAAGGGAAGGGAAGGGAAGGGAAGGGAAGGGAAGGGAAGGGAAGGGAAGGGAAGGGAAGGGAAGGAAAGGAAAGGAAAGGAAAGGAAAGGAAAGGAAAGGAAAGGAAAGGAAAGGAAAAAATTGTTTTGGGGTTGGGACAGGTTTTCTTTGGGGGAGGAGAATAAAACGGTTTTTAGCATACAAATTGCCTCTTGTTTCTATGGGGGATTAGAGGGTCCACACAAGAGATTTTGCTAGTGCTTGACCAGAAAATTCTAGACTGGTGATTAAAATTATGTTTCTGGGAGAGGTTGAAACTGAATTTAGGTCAGGTATTAAATGTAAGTTTGATATCATGGCCTTTTAGCAAAAATGATGCCATTTGGGGCTTATGATCTTCTCTTGAACATGTCCAATGTATAATCTTTCTGATAATTATTTGGCACCCTTTTGTTTTCATTTTGCCTTTGTTCAGATTGTAGGGCTTTGTTTGATAGTTAATAATATCAGTCAGGGATAAAGGCAGGTTTATAAATTGGGTAGAAAAAAGGATGGGGGATCCACATTCAGTTGTATATTTATCAGCTTTGTCAGTCCATTATTTTTATGGCAATATAGGTGAAAAGATTTGTCAAACTTAGGTAATTACCTCAAATTAGGTAAAATTTGAATAGAGCTGAAGATGTGGACAATGTTAATAATTTAAGGCTTCAAAGACACTCGATGCCTATGAGAAACATGTTCTGGGGTGCCATCTGGGATGAGGGCATATAGAGGTCCAGGAAGAGCAGCAAAATTGGGAGTCCTCTGGCAGCAATAGCCAGCTTCCCCTGAAAATTTACATAGCTGTTAGTTTGTTTGGGGGGAGAGATGGACAAAATTGACTCAAGGTGTTTTAGGGTGAGCTTTTAAATGTCCTGAGATATCTCATGTCCTAAGTAAGTAACAGTTGTTTGCACACATTGAAGTTTACATCAATAGTCTTTATGACCTCATTCACCTAATGCCTTGAGAAGAATGAGCTTGTCCACAAGAGCACCCTGCTTAGTCTGCCTCCAAAGTGAAAGATCAGCAACATATAGAACAAGAGTGGAGACTTTGGGTAAATGCTACAGAATCTGAATTGGTTTTATGGGTTTGGAAGAATATTGAGGGAGACTGCAAGTCTGTGCTAATTATCTCTCTCTTCAGGTCTTCAAGGATTGGATGAATCAATTTGCTTTGTACAATCTACCAATTCAAACGTTAATCTCATGTAAGTCCAAACCCAGGATAGTGTTGAACCAAATATCTGGGGACTCTGTGGCCCAGTCAAGTTGACACATTTAAAATTAACCTTCACAACATCTCATTACATCTTTTGGCCATCTTCTGTCTCTACTTAACCCCCAGGCCATGCACGATTTTCTATTTGCACATTAAATGAATTACCATTAAAGATTTCAATTATTTCTGCTAAATTTGACTTAGTTCATTTCATCCTATAGTTCCAACACCTGTAGATCCCTTTGTAATCTAATGCTTTCATGTATTATATTAGATCCCTTTTATAGTTTTGTATCATTGGAACACAATTCTAAATATCGGAATTTTGTATCTCCTAAATCAATGATAAAAATTTTTAGAAGCACAGAACAAAGGATAAGCCTTGTAAAGTCTGATGATATCTCTCAAACCATTAGTGGACATTCTTTAAGCTATAGGATAACTACAAATCCATAAGGAACTTATCTAAATCGGTAGTCTTCAACAAGTAGAGAAAGGGTGATGTTTATATGTGGCCCATGGGTGCATGCATGAATTTTAATGAGAAACAAAGGCATGTGTGAATTTTTTAAACCCTAAAGTAATTCTGAAATATAAATTTAACTCCCAACTTAATAAGACTAGCAAGCCCATGTTCAGAAAAAAAGCAGATTCTTATACTTCAATAAAACTGTTAAACTATGTGAATTGATATTTATACGATTAGAATACTCAATTTCTGTATATCAAATACTACCTAAGACATTTGTTCCATGGATGCAACAATCTACAAACTATGAGTTTTGTGAGTATTTAACCTTAAATATATGTTCAATCACATGTGCCTTTACAATATTAACATGGTTGTTAGGTTTCTGTGTTCCCTAAGAACTAGACACGATATATTAAAGTGCCTAAATTTGGCGAACGGTTCAGACACTCCGGAGAGAAACTTAAGATTTAAAAAAGAGGCCTGTTGGGCTGCAGAGTCTGCAAAGGACTAGTACAGAAGGGAAACAAAGAGTGCCGTGATCCATCCAGGGACTTTGCATAAGAAAATAACATGCCTGACTCTAGGGCTTCTGAAATGGTTTGGAACAAGCACAATGTCACTATTGCTTCTAGTGGAGAATGCTGTACAGCCCCTCAAAACGCTTTTCATTTTATATGAGAATATAAAATGATAGTTTCATTTTATATGAAAAAATGAAACTATCTGAGACCTGAATTTAAACAGAAATTATGCAATTCATTTATAAACTAACAAACAATATTACATATTTATGTCATCATCTGGACATTGATTTTCAGAATTTGGAGACACACAATTTGAAGGCAAGAAACTCTCCCTTGTGATTTACCTTGTCTCCATCCCATTCTCATCTTCAACCCACACACTAATGGGAGAATAAAATTCTTTCCTTGTCCAATTGAATTCCATCCATATCCACCAGAATGTAAGACAGAAGTCAAATACTGCTCTTCTTTGTGCATTTCAATTACACTAAAAAGAAGCTTCCACCAAACTGGTGGCTCTTCCTGATGGGCAATATCTCTTAGATTTGGCAGTGGTGCAGTTTTAAGGCCCATTCACTCAGCCTTAGAAAGAGCACTTATATATAACCATAGTTTCTCCTGTTTCCTATGTTGGTAGCCTCTTCTAAGAGTTACTGTTAGCCAGTTATAACTTTAGAACATTGCTATATTTAAAAATGCTGTCAAATTTTTAATAAGTCTTCCCAAAGTGGTCCAAGCCCATCCAATCATCCACCATTTAATGATAAAAATATGGCATCTTTTATAGAAAAAAAATACTAAAATTCATCTGAAATCACAAAGGACTCCAAGTAGTCAAAGCATCTTGAGAACTGAAAACAAAGCTGGAGGCATCACATTTCTGATTTCAAACTATATTACAAAACTATAGAAGTCAAAACAGTATAGGATCCCAGAAGAAAATCCATGCATATATGGCAAACTAACCTAAGGCAAAGGTGTCACAAATACACAAATGAGAAAGGATAGTCTCTTCAATAAAATGTGTTGGGAAAGCTGGATATCTACATGTAAAATAAAATTGGGCCCTTATCTCACATCATCTACAAAAATAAACTCAAAATGGATTAAATACTTAAAAATAAGACCTGAAACCATAAAACTCCTGGGAAGAAAAAAGAAGAAATTCCTTGACACTGGCCTTTCCGTGTTTCTTGGTTATATCAACAAAAATACAGGCAGCAAAAGCAAAATAAACAACCTTATGTACAGTGAAGGAAACAACCAGCAAAATAAAAAAGCAACTTATGAAATGGGAGAAAATACTTACAAATCATATATCTGACAAGGGGTTAATATTCAAAATACATAAGGAATTTTTACAACTCAATAGCAGAAGAATAAAGAACCTGGTTAAAACATAGGCAACCTAAACTGACATTTTTTTAAAGACCAAATGGCCAACAGGTACATGAAAATATTCTGAATATCACTAATCGCCAGACAAATGAAATAAAAACCATAATAATATATCACTTCATACCTGTTAGGATGGCTATTATCAAAAAACAAGTGATAAGTATTGCCAAGTGTGTGGAGAAAAGGGAACATTTTTACACTGTTAGTGGGAATGTAAATTGGTACAGTCATTATGAACAGCAATATGGATATTACTCAAAAAATTAAAAATAGAGCTATCATACGATCCAGCAATCCCACTAGAGGGTATTTGTCCAAAGGGTATGAAATCAAGATCTCAAAGAGAAGTCTGCACTGACATGTTCATGGCAGCATTACTCACAGTAGTAGGTAAGATATGGAAACAACCTGGTGTCCATCATCAGATAGGTAGAGAAAGAAAGCATAGTGTCTGTGTGTGTGTGTGTGTGTGTGTGTGTATACATACATATATATGTGCATATATATGTATATATATCATGGTATAGTCTCTCTGTTTCATATCTTTTAATGTTTAAGTGTGAGGTCATACTGGAACACTCACTCCTGGAAAGTTTAAAAAAGCCCTCTGGCAAGCCCAGGAAAATCAGAAAGAAGACAGAAATGAGAAGATGTCTTTGTGATTCAAAAAAAAAAATTACAGTTTTTATAGTTATATTGTATAACCTGATAGAAAGAAGAAAAGAGAAAACAAAGAAATTGAAACCAGAAATCACCAACTAAAAAATCTGTCCACTGAAAGTTAATATACAGCAACATAAATAACTTCTTTTATTCTGGCTTTATTGATGTACAGTTAACAGATAAAAACTGTATATATTTAGAGTGTGGATATAATAGTTCTTTATATATATTACATATACAATGGAATTTATTTGACAATAAAAAAGAAATCCTGCCATTTATGACAACATGGATAAACCTCAAGGACATTATACTAAGTGAAATAGGTTAGACAAAGAAAGATAAATACTGTATCATTTACTTATATGTGAAATTTAAAAACATCGAACTCATAGAATCAGAAAGTAGAACAGTGGTTATCAAGAGATAGCAAATGGAGAAAATGGGGTTATGTTAGTGAAAGGGTACAAACTTCCAGTTATCAGATGAATAATTTCTGGGAATCTAATTACAGTATAGTGAATGCAGTGAATAATATTTACTTTATACTTAAAATTTGCTGTGAGAGTAGATCTTAAATATTCTCCCCAACCCCTATCCTTAAATGGTAACCATATATGGTGATGAATGTTTTAATTTGCTTGATTATGCTAATCATTTTATACTTTATACCTATGTAAAGCATCACATCTATACCTTAAATACATATAACTTTTATTTGTCAATTATACCTCAGTAACATCCAAATAAAATAAGTTATTTATGTTGTTGCTTATAATTTTCAGTGGGCAAAATTTCTAGCTACTGATTTCTGGTTTTAATTTCTTTGTTTTCCCATTTTTTTCTATCAGGCTTTATAACCTATAAAAACTTCAAACTTCTTGGAATCAATAAAGCCATTTTTCAGCCCTTGCTGGGTAGCTCAGTTGGTTAGAGCATCATCCTGATATGCCAAAAAAGCCTTTTTTCATTTCTGTCTTCTTTTTGATTTTCTGAGATTGCCAAAGAGCTTTTATTAATTTCTTCTCTTGAATAGTGAGTGTTAAATATTCAAATTTTCATGCACTAAAAGGCATGAAAAACAGAGAATACACCATGTAATAAATTAATTTCCTCTTATCTGACTTCTATAATCCATATTTATGATAAATAGGAAAAGCCAACTTTGCCAAAAATGGTAATACACTTAGTGTTCATGCTTAATAGAAGAAGTAGCCTCCAGTGCATAACTGTGGGATTAACCATCTATGCCTTCTCATTTCGAAAATTGCTCCTGCTTCCCTGTCCGCATGTCTGAGTGGCCAACCTAATGCCTTACCCTTGCTTTAACTCGCTATGGGGTATTGGTCTGGATCTTACCATCTTATCCAAGTGGAGCCAGTAAGAACCTACTCTGAAATTTTGAAACTGCCTTTGAATTTGGTCAGATGTACTCCAAGTGTCAGTTTCCTTTCCAATTTCTTGTTACCTATGTCTACATGTAAAGATTTTACCTCATATCTCTTTCTGTGTTATCCACACAGCCATCAGTCACATCACAGGTCACACTGTGGTCCACTCTGATACTCCCAGGTCCTCCAAAAGAAAACTTCACGTCACTGCTGGTCCCCACCCATCTTCCAGGATATATTCGCTTCAATAGTTTGCAGCTCTCTGTGCACTGTTATAAGAAAGTTACTCTGTTTCAGGACTTATTTTCTGTACTGCCCATTCTTTAATTCCACAAAGTACTCTGAGAAAAGGTTGAACAGCTGTATCTTACAGAAGGAATGGAGTAACTAAAGGAAATTACAACACTAAAATGGAGAAAACTAAACTAAATAATTAATATGGCATCTACTGAAGTGTTTTGCAACACCATGTGGAAAAGTTGTCTAGTCCATGGACTATAAAAAGACAATCACCCAGAAGTATGAATAATTCAGTTATGTTTCAGATGACTTCTTTTTGGTCAAATGTACTCTGGTAAGTTAAATGTGCTTAAACATGCCTTGTAGAAATGTAAGTATTAATATGCCTCTGACTCACACTAAAGGAAGGGGCATATACAATGACAAAAGAAGGTGGCAGGTAGTTCCCCAGACTTGCAGAAACCCACGCAGGGCCATTCCCTCCATATACCTGATGAACTATGTGTCTGCTCATCTGTGAAGCTCTGTGGGACCATGGAATATGTGGGGATGGTCCCTGTACCCACACTGATGCTACATTGTGTTGATTCTTATCTAGACAGTTACTCTTTACGACTAAGTAGCTTTCTAGGATGACACATTTTTTGACTGCTATCTTTTGTGTACACCATCTAAAAGAAAAGCAACCAAGAAGTTTGAAATGTGTAGTGTGCAGGCACAAAAATAAATTTTCTTCTGCCCTTCTAGCTGGACTAATAATCAAATTAACATGAGACAGTTTAACGGGAGAAAATAACCTAATTTATTACATATATACACACAGTGTTCCATAAGAATATGGGGACTTAGGACAGATTAGGCATTTAAGTCTTATATGCCACCTTGAGCTAAGCAGAAGTGGGTGAGGAGTTGTGGTTTGTGACTTCAAATGGCAGAAAGGCAATGAAGATAGAAAAGTAAATGTTTGCTAAACAAATGTTTTCTGGGCTGTTATCTTTGACTCTGGGACACAGAGTAGACTTGATTAAACAAGTCTTGTTGGTTCCTCCCTGACTGTCACACCTTGTTCACATTTCATGACAGTCTTGTGTGACCATAGCTTCCTTCCTGGAGCAGATCCGCCATCTAATTTCTTTTAGCAGTTAGGGGCAAGGTCAAAGATTCTTCCTGAGTCTTGTATTTCTTGGCAATAACCTGCTTCAAATAATATCTCAAAATACATATTTGGGATTAGCAAACTCCGCTTTCCCTCAAAAGCCACTCACAGATGCCCCTTATCATCAACCCATGCCCTTCTCTTCAGGTCTGCTCCTCTCTGCAGGAATGGACCTGAACTGCTGTGTGCCATTTGGGAAACTATGCCCGTGATGACAGGAAACTGTTCTGCTTTAGGATGCATCTGACTTCTCCCTGCAGTATATTTTTACGGGTCTGAGTTATTCAGTCTGAAATTTATTACCAAGGGGTTCTAAAATTCTCTGTACCAGAAGTTATCATAGAACTTGTCTGCTTAGTCTTCCTATTGCCAGCAGCTAGCAGTAGAAGCCCACACACACATGCACACATACACACCCCTCCAAAGAATAAATAGTAATTCTTACAACACAGTATAATCTCAACCAATAGGCAGAAGATAAATATTTTCCATACCAGCCACAGAATTTGCAAGGCCAGCATCTCACAATGAAATGTTTAATATTCTTAGCATATCAGTGCTAACTCCTTCCTTTCAACCCCAACTTACACTTTCAATCTTGTCCCAACGAACTGCTAGAACTTAAAAATAAATTCAGTGTCAAAATATACAATTTATAGCTGCTTTGGCCAAAAGATATCCTCCTACTTAAATTGTCTTTTTTTCTTCTTTTTTCTTTTTCTGAAAGGGAAGACAGTTTCTTCTTCCAATTACAGTTGCATTTAGGTGTTAGTGAGTGGTCATGTTTTCTACCACATGAAGAAAACCAGTCCACAAACACGGGGAAAAGGGTCCATGGGCAAGGACAAAGAGCCTTGAGGGCCCTGCAGAGCCTGGGGTGGGCCTCCCCAAGGCCCAGCTGAATTCCTTCCCTTCTATACGGGGTTGTTCTCTTCCTCTTATTCCACCAGATATTGTCATATCTCTCAAATCAATTTTCTTACTAAGGCCAATTCAAATCTGCTCATGTCACTTACAAGAAAAGGACATATCACTAGTAGACAAAACGAACAAAAAAATATGCTTTCTTTTCTCAGAGCACCTGCTCCTGTTTAAGACAAGGCAGACATTTACTCCAACTTTATCACCTGCACAGGTGTTGTAAAGTGTCAGCTCAAAATATTAGTATGATGGCTTTCTATGCATTTCACTTCCCCTTTTCACTCATTCTTACTCAAGAGCTAGTTTCCCTCCTCCAGCCTACAACAAAACAGAAGCAAAGTTAAATATAAGAGGAAGATTCAGAAATGTAGGCTTGCAGAGCCAGCTTTCCGGCTTGATAGAAAAAAAAGGAATTAGGGAGTGAAAGGACAGAAAGCAAGGAGTAGATACAAGATAGAGCAAAGATGGAGGGGAGTGAAAAACCTGTAGTGTTCGAGGAGAGAAGGAACACCTTTTGTCTCAAATACCAGGAAGCAGAATAGAAGGGATAATCATGACCAGTCACCTCCTGTTATCTACCTAAGGACATCCCACAGTTCAACACTTCTGAAAACTTCCTAGCACCTGAACAGGATAAGGAACATTTGGACATCTTGTGTGGGGAAGAAGGCATGAAGGGAGCATCTTGCCCCTGACCTATGGGGAACAGAACATAACCAATTGAGGATATTTCTGTGTGGATCATTTGTAAATGTTTTGCCCTGGTATAGAGGAAAGCCAGTGCTAGTCCAAAAAGAAGAACCTAATATCCCAGCCACTTCTCTGAAACTAAAACCTAATACAAGAGAAACTTCAGGATTTAAGCCTGAAACATAACTTCCCCCCAAAAGAGATAGAACCAAGTAGTAGTTGGTTTCAAAATAGAAGGCTTGATAATTGGTTTCTGGTTTTTATTTATCTACTTTCCGAATTGCCTTTACCATCTGCTGTTGTATAAGTCTTAACTGTACTAATCAGCATTTTAGGAGTTAATAGTCATCTGCTACTTCCTTCCCTCATCCTGCCTTTCCTGAAAATGCCGAAGGGCCCTTTCTTGTTCATTTGTCATGTTGAGAATGATTAACACAAACAGAGTTTTGTGAGAACAGTCCTAGCCCATCTTCACATTCACACCCCAAGAGCAGCAAAACCACATGGAAACTCCCCATTTTAAAAATACAAACTTGCACTTCTCTATGACCTATGTAATATATATATACAATAAACAGGAGATAAGACAGCAAAGGTCAACCTTGTCAACACTGTTGAAAGGGTCCTGTTTCAACAACTTAATTCAATAGTGGTGAGTTCCTTGGAGGTCAAAGATTTACAATGAACAACCCTTCTAGCTTTTCCAAAGAAGACATCTGAACTCCTTTATTTACTTCTTTGTCATTTATTTTTCTCTACTACCTTTCCTTTTAATGTAGATCCATAGAGCTTATTATACTATATCAGCAATCTAAACACGATGTTGCTTCTCTGTTCTTATATATTTGGAGTTGTGGCAAGAAAAGTGAAAAGAATCCATTAGGTCACCTGATTTTTTAATATGGGAAAGTAATAGGAAAATGGCAACACATGGCATTGTTGCCCTGTTGTTAAATGGGCATATGGGGAACCACACTGCTCTCTGAGACAGTAGGTACATCTTCTCCTCCTAAGTCTGCTATTGACCAGCTGTGAGGCCTCTAGAAAAGGGTACAACGCCTCTAGGCATCACAGAATCAAACACATTTTTAGCTGGAGTAACCACCAATCTTTCATTTTGTAATTGAGACCTGGAAGTCCAAGCACTAAACAAAGGGAGAATGAATTTGTTCACAAACACTTAAAGATAAGAGTATATGACTCATTTTAAAAATAAAATTATTGTCCTTCTGGAAGTAGTCCACTGCCTGAAGTTAGATTGGGTATGAAAGCCAATCTTTTCAGGTACAAACAGGGATAACTGCATTGCTGCATGTGGTAGTAGACACAAGGAAGGAATCTAATTCACTTATACGTTTAATTTTAGCGAGAAAATTAACATCCAAGTAAAATCTCCTGAAGGTAATGAGAAATTCTAGGTTTTTTGTGTCCATGAGAAAACTGAAACACTAATACAAATATCACAAATTTAATAATTAGAATAAAATAGGAAAATAAACCATTAAAGAAAAGAGATAAAAACCAAGTCCAAGGTGATACTGAATTTTGATAGGCATAAAACTATTAATAAAACTAGAAGTAATATCAAAACTAAACCTGAAGCTTATAGATCCACAGAGAAAGATTAAATGTGCATTTACTGTGCATTTAACTGGGGTCAAGCACTATGCTCTGGACTTTATGTTCCTCATTTAAAATACAAAGCAACTTAGAGGTATGTAGTGTTAATCTCATTTTACAAGTGACAAACCTGTAGTTCAGAGAGATAAAATGATTTGACTAAGGTAAGGGCTAGTTTATGTGATAGTCATTGTTCAAATTCAGATTCATCTGTCTGACTCAAAAGCCTGTGGGTTTTGTATCCCGACACTTTGCTGAATACATTTATTAGTTCTAATAGCTTTTTGATGGAGTCTTAAGGGTTTTCTATGTACAATAACATGCCATCTGTGAATAGTGTTGGTTTTACCTACTCCTTTCTAATCTGAATGCTTTTATTTCTCCCTGTCTGATTGCTGTAGCTAGGATTTCCAGTACTATATTGACCAAGAGTGTTGTGAAAGTGGACATCTTTGTCTTGTTCCTGATATTCAGAAATGAGTGGTATTTCTATACGCCAAAAATGAACTATCAGAAAGGGAAACTAAGAAAGCAATCCCATTTGCTACTGAAACAAAAAAAAATTATAATAAGGTACCTAGGAATAAATTTAACCAAGGAGGTAAAAACTTGTACTTGGAAAACTATAGGACATTGAAGAAAGAAATTGAGGAAGATACAATCAAGTGGAAGCACATACTATGTTCATAGATTGGAAGAATTACATCATTAAAATGTTCATAACACCCAAAGCAATCTATAGATTCAATGCAATTCTTATTAAAATAGCAATGGTATGCCCTGGCTAGTGAGGCTCAGTTGGTTGGAGCATCATCCTGTAGACCAAAAATGTAACAGTTTTAATTTCCAGTCAAGGTTTCAGGTTTGATCCCTGGTCATGTTCCTTCAAGAGGCAACTGATCAATGTTTCTCTCTTGAAATGATGTCTGTCTGTCTGTCTCTCTCTCTCTCTCTTTCTCTCCCCCTTCCTCTCTTTAAAAGCAATGAAAAAAATGTCCTTGGGTGAGGATTTAAAAAAATACCAATGGCATATTTCACAGATCTAGAACAAATAGTCCAAAAATATATATAGAACCAAAAAAAAAAAATCCTGAATAGCCTCAAAAATCTTGAGAAAAAAGAACAAAGTTGGAGGGATCACCATACCATACCAGATACCAAACTATACCACAAGGCCATTATAATAAAACAGCCTGGCACTGGCATAAAGACAGACCTACAGATCAATGGAACAGAACAGAGAGCCGAGAAATCAACCCACACCTATATGATCAATCAGTATTTGACCAAGGAAGCGAGAGTATAAAATGGAATAAAGACAGTCTCTTCAATAAATAGTGTTGGTTAAATTGGAAAGGTACATGCAAAAAAAAATGAAACTAAACCACCAGCTTACGCCATACAGAAGAATAAATCCAAAATGGATAAACTACTTAAATGTAAGTCATATAATGATAAAGATCCTAGGAGAAAACAGGCAGTAAAATCTCAGATATCTCTTATAGCACTATTTTTACCATTATGTTTCCTAGTGCAAGGAAAATAAAGGAAAAAATTTAAAAAATGGGACTACATCAAACTAAAAAGCTTGTGCAGAACAAAAGAAACCAACAAAATGAAAAGGAACCCACTATATGAAAGAACATATTCATCAATGATACATCTGGTAATACATAAAGAACTATATATTACCAAAATATATAAAGAACGTACACAACTCAATACTAGGAAGCAAACAATTCAATTAAAAAATGGGTAATGGACCTGAACAGATACTTCTCCAAGGAGGACATACAGATGGCCAATAGCCACATGAAAAAATGCCCAACATCACTAATCATCAGAGAGGTGCAGATTAAAACCCCAATGAAATGAGATATCACATCACACCTGTCAGACTGGCTACCATCAATAAATCAACAAACAACCAGAGTTGTTGAGGTTGTGGAGAAAAGGGAACCCTTGTGCACTGCTGGTAGGAATGCAGACTAGTGCAGTCACTATGGAAAACAGTATGGAATTTCCTCAAATAACTAAAAATAGAGCTGACTTTTGACCCAGCAATCCAACTTCTAGCAATATATTCTAAGAATCCAAACATACCAATTCAAAAGAATATATGTACCCATATGTTCATAGCAGTGTTATTTACAGTAGCTGAGATTTGGAAGCAGTCCAAGTACCCATCAGTAAATTAGTGGGTAAAAAAGCTGTGGTACATTTACACATGGAATACTACATAACCATGAAAAAGAAAGGAAATCTTACCTTTTGTGACAGCATGGATGGACCTGGAGATTATTATGCCAGGTAAAATAAGCCAGTGAGAGAAAGACAAATACCATATGATCTCAGTTATATGTGGAATCTAATGAACAAAATAAACTGATAAAAAAATAGAAACAGAAGCATGCACACATATAACAGACTGACAGCTGTCA
This sequence comes from Anoura caudifer, assembly GCA_004027475.1. Taxonomy (NCBI): domain Eukaryota; kingdom Metazoa; phylum Chordata; class Mammalia; order Chiroptera; family Phyllostomidae; genus Anoura; species Anoura caudifer. The sequence continues at coordinate 27,813 of PVKU01007333.1, forward strand.
GAGGGAAAGGGGGAGAGGGGGCTGGATGAAAGAAGGTGAAGGGATTAGCCAAAGAACGTATATGTACAACCCATACACACTGACAACTGTTTGGTGATGGCCAGAGGGAAGAAGAGGCAGAGGCTGCATAGAGGCAGGCAAAGGGAGAGAAATGGGGACATCTATAATAGCGTCAACAATAAAAATAAAAGGAAGAACACTTGTGGTTTCACTGTAGCTCTCTCTCTTTTCCACTCACCATTATCATGGTTTAAAGCCAGAAGGATTGGCAAACTTAGTAGAAACAAGGCACTGGTTTGCTCCTTTAATTCCTTGTTGATATTCTATGGCTGGAAGTGGCATGGTTCCTTTTTGTTTCAGAGTATGTTAATATATTTATCTGATCTTCTCTTTTCCCTCTATTCTCCCTTTTCCTACAACTCACCCACATTTCTCTATTTTTTCTTTATATTTCTCAACATCTTCCTCCAAAAATTACTTCTTATTCTTCCTTCATTACTCATTCAAGGTTAAGTAGCTTGGACCTCATCCTGACTGGAGAAGCACTGAAAGGGCTTAAGCAAAGGAGAGGCTACAACTATCGTATTTTACTGTGTACAATACACATTTTTTGCCCAAATTTTGAGGAAGAAATAAGGATGCACATTATACATGGGCAGTACTAATTTGTTACCAGTATATAAAATTTCTTGCACCTTATATCAGTTCTTGTTTTGTAATTATTTGTTACATAAAATTTCTTATACCATGATATGTTCAAAAATAAATGCTAAAATTCCTTTATAATACAAAAACCAAAATATTAATTAATTAGTTAATTAATTAATTAAAACAAAAGATTTTTTCCTGAAAGTTTGGGGCAAAAATGTGGATGCACATTATACACTGGAGCACATTATGCATATTAGTAAAATAATTCTGAGTACAATAATCTGAATAGTGACCACAAGTGAAAAATTAGTAAAAAGGCCTAAAGAGGCATTTCTCCCTAGGGTTATCCTGACTGCAATTAAACTCTGAATGCTTGAGCTTTCTATTCACCAGAGTAACATCAGCTGTTATCCTGACTATTTGAGAACCAAAAATGTCTGTAGATCTTTAGTCTGTGTTCCTTGGTCACTGTTGATTAAGTTCTTACACTCTTGTATTCTTCTTATTTTCCTTTTTTTATGTGATTTCTTTTCTATGACCCAAAACCCCACTGTTAAGCTGATTTCTCAATCTTCCTTTAGGAATTCCCTATTCCAAGATTAATAAGCCCATAGATCTTCATATTCTTTGTTCATATTTTTACAATGCTTATTATTTACTAAAACTTGATTTTTCCCCCAGGGGAAATGGAATCTTTAAATTTATTCAATTATTTCCTATGTTTTAAGTACATTAACACCATATAAGGATCCTCCTTGTTCTACACTGCCACTTCTGAACAACTACTACTCTCCTCACCTGCTAAAACCGACCTGCTACACCTTCTCTTCACTGTTACCAATCAAAATCATTCTCACTCTCCTTTATTTATTAAAAACATTGTCCTTTTTCCCATCCCTGAATCTTGTCATCACCCTGAGGAACACACAGCAGATTCATCCCAAATCTTTGCTCCTTAGATTTTATCATCACCAATCCCTTAAGGATCCCTCTCATCTCTGATTCAGGCATTCACATCTATGGCCATGCCATGGGCCAAATTTTTTTAAATAATATTTTATTGATTATGCTATTACAGTTGTCCTGATTTTTCCCTCTTTGTCCCCCCCCCAGCCAGCACCCCACACTCCCTCAGACAATCTCCACACCATTGTTCATGTCCATGAGTCATGGGTACAAGTTCTTTGCCTATTCCCTTTTCTATACTGTACTTTACATCCTTGTGGCTATTCTGTAAGTACGTATTTGTGCTTCTTAATCCCCTCACCTCTTCACCCATTCTCCCCTACCCCCTGCCATCTGGCAACCATCAAAATGTTCTCCATACCCATGATCTGTCTCTGTTCTTGTTTGCTTTGTTTGTTTGTTTTTTTATAGATTCACTTGATGATAATGAATATGTATTTTCTGTCATTTTGCTCATGGTTTTGTCTTTTGTCTTTTACTTAAATAAGTCCCTTTAACATTTCATATAATAATGGCTTGGTGATGATAAACTTCTTTAGTTTTTTTCTTGTCTGGGAAGCTCTTTATCTGCCCTTCAATTCTAAGTGATAGCATTGCTGGGTAGAGCAATCTTGCCTATAGGTCTCTGCTTTTTATGACTTTAAATATTTCTCGCCAGTCCCTTCTTGCCTGCAAAGTTTCCTTGAGAAATAAGCTGACAGTCTTATGAGAACTCTCCTGTAGGTAACTAACTTCTTTTCTTTTGATGACTTTAAGATTCTCTCTTTACCTTTAAACTTTGGCATTTTAATTATTATGTGTCTTGGAGTAGGCTTCTTTGAGTCCAACTTGTTTGGGATTCTCTGTGCTTCCTGAACTTGCATGTCTATTTCCTTCACCAAATTAGGGAAATTTTCATTCAGGAGTTTTTCAAATAGATTTTCCATTTCTTGCTATTTCTCTCCTCCTTTGCCACTCCTATGAAGCAAATGTTGGATTGCTTAAAATTCTCCCACAGGCTGTTTACACTATTCTTAATTTTTTTAATTATCTTTTCTTCTTGTTATTCTGCATGGTTGTTTTTTGCTACCTTATATTCCAAATCATTGAGTTGATTCTTGGCTTTATCTACTCTATTGTTCTTTCCCTGTAAATTGTTCTTTATTTCAATTCATGAACTATTCACCTCTGACTGGATCTTTTTCATGCTGCTGATGTCCTCAGAAGTTCCTTGAGCATCCTTATAACCAGTGTTTTGAACTCTGCATCTGATAGATTTCTTATCTCCATTTCATTTTGCTCTTTTTCTGGAGTTTTGATCTGTTCTTTCATTTGGGTCATGTTTCTTTGTCTCTTCCTCTTGACAGCCTCCCTATGTTTGTTTCTATGTATTAGGTAGAGCTGCTTTGACTTTGTGACTACTGTGGCCTAATATCATAAGTGTCCTATAGGGTTCAATGGCTCAGCCTCCTCTTACACTCAAGGTGGATACTCATGGTGCATACTTTATGTGGGCTGAGTGCACCCTCCTGTTGTATTCGAGTGTTGGTTGCTGTTGTCAGATCAATGGGACTGATTTACCCAGGCTAGTCAGCTGCAAGGATTGGTATACCACTTACCACCAATCTCTACCCCCCATGGAGAATGATCTGTGCAGGGGAAGAATGGTGGTGCTCTGACATGTTCTGTAGCTATCCACTGGGTGCACTGGCCCTGGTGTTTCCCAGGTGGTTCAGGCCAAGATCAGCCCCTACCTGTGTGAAAACAGTTTTTGAACCTGTCAATTTTGATGCCTTTTAGTGCTTCTGCCATTTTTTGTTTCACCTCTTCCACATTGGCAAAACGTTTCCTTCTGAGGACTTTTTTCTGGGGAAACAAACAAAATGTTTCTTGTGGTGAGATTGGATAAATAAGGAGGGTGGGGCATGGGGTCATGCCATTTTTTGGACATGAACTACTGAACACTCAGAGTGATGTCGGAGGTGTGTATATAAGTCACTCATCATGAAATGGGCAAACATGTTGAGTCTTCAAAAAAAATTCACTGAAGGTGAATGCAGCCTCTCAAAACAATGCCAGATAGTACACTGATACAGCTGGGTTCCTAAAACACTCGACAATTGGAGAAACCTATACTACAAGGGTCCTACCTTCAAAAAGATAATTGCAATTTTGGGGGAGTCCCGTCATTAGAATACAATGATGTATCATGCCCAATCATTAAAATCTTCAGTCTGTGAATTCCTCTAATTTTTCCTATCAATCATTATTCTCTTCCTTCACCATTCTCCCTGAATTGATTGAATTATATAGACCAGATGATCAGATGTGAAGGAAAATATGTGTAAATTTGAAACAGGGTTTACTTCACTGGGAAATAATAAGTTATTTAACAGTAACACATTCAATTTCTCCCTATCAAATATTCAAAATTTAGTCCATGAACTCTGCTGCCTTTTTTCCTACACCATGTAAACATTGTACATCTCCAGTTATACACTCGGTCCCATTCATTTTTTGCCTTCCCAAAACTCCATGCTTGTAATTATGTCTTTTCACTTTTGCATCATCAATATTTATCTCTTCACTATATCAGTCTCACCCACAAGCACAAATGATTGTCCATCTTTTATCTTTAAATATTTTTTATTATTGTTCAAGTATGCTTGTCTCCATTTTCCCTCCGCCACTCCCTCCTGCCCCACCCATCCCTGGCTTCCATACTCAACCCTACCTCCCTTTGGTTTTGTCCATGTGTCCTTTATACATGTTCCTCAACTGGACCTTCCCCTATTTGCCCCCATTATCCCTCTGTTTTTAAGTTTATTTATTTTTAGAGAGAGGGAAAGGGAGGGAGAAAGAGAGGGGGGAAAACATTGGTGTGCAAGAGACACATCAATCAGTTACCTCTCACACGCCCCCAACTGAGGACCTGGCCTGCAATCCAAGCATGTGCCCTGAGCAGGAATCAAACCAGTGACCCTTTGATTTATAGTCTGGTACACAATCCACTGAGCCACACCAGCCAGGGCTTAAACATTTCCTTAAGACTTAATACAGTAGAGTTTCCCCATCTTGAGACACTTTCTTCCCTTGTCATCACCTACATTTCCTGTATGTACATACCCACTCCTGCTTCCACAGATTTGCATAGCAGGTTTTTCTTGCCTAGAATTTTCATGTTGCAGTCTGCTTATCCAAAGCCTACCAGGCCCAGATCATCTCTTCCTTCCTTTGTAATACCTTCCATACCTCCTGCAGCCTATCATGAGTTTTCAAATTTTATCAAATGATTGAGACTTAGCATATTTATCATGTAAAATATCCCCCTAATTTGTCTATGTCTTCATATTAACATCCCATTTTGACAATCATAATAATAATTATATACAAGGCCCAGAACAAATTATGCCTCCCTTTTATTACAAAATCATAAGCATATAATTCTGTAACATAACAATATCTCACTCAAGCATACCATATAATATTTTAAGTGAAATGTTCACATTAAAAGTATAAATTATTACACCTATATTATTACCTTACCAACCAAACTCAAGCAAGCATTACTTCTGCTGGACACTGTATATTTATAATGATGACAATGCTTGTACCTAGAGCCTTCATTGGCAAGTAATGATTAGCTATTGACCCCCTGTCCTACCAATGAAAGATAAAATTAGCAAGATGGTGGCGTAGGTAATCATGGCTCATGTCCTTGCACAAACACTTCAAAATTACAACTAAACTCTAGAAAAACTATCATTCAGAACTATTAGAGACTGAGCTGAATGGAAGTCCTACAACTACAAAATTAAAGAAGAAACCATATCAAGACTGGTAAGATGAATGGAGACATGGAATGGTCTGGTCTCATACCCTCAGGTGGCAGATTAAAATCAGGAGGGATATCTCAAGAGTGAGGGGTCCCATCCATACAACAGGCCCCTGAAGCCAGGGTTCTAGTGCCAGAAAGATAAGTCTTTACAACTTCTGGCTGTAAAAACCAGTGGGGATTGAGGCTGTGGAATCCCAGGCACTTCCTCTTAAAGGCCCTGTACACAGACTTACTGGACTCACTTCCTCTGTGCTCCAGTGAAGGGGAAGCATATTGAAAGGCATCAAAAATATGCAAGGAAGAACTGAATTGTCTGGCAGCAGGGTGAGAGCTGGGGGACAGCTTTCTCCCAGACAAAAGTGCTGGCAGAGACCATTATTCTTTTGATGAGCTCTCCCCACCCACACAGCCAGCAAGCAGGTACCATATTTGAGACTCCATCAACCTGGTTCACACTGTTTGCCATGCCCTGGTGATTCCCTGAGGCCCTGCCATACCTAACTTTCAGGCCCACTCAAGCTGTTTACAGTGGTTTTTCCATATTAACGGCTTGTCTTGGCCCACCCTTCAGATTTTCCTAAATTCTATCAAATCCTTGTTTAGTCCTTCCCTTGAGGAATCTTACCTGTCATTGGCTAACTAGTCATCCTACCCGGGCCAAGCAGGGTGAAGTAAAGCAGGCAGAGGCGGCACCCCAGCCTGGAAGATAAACATTGTCTCCTTAGTGACTTATGGTCCCAAGGTTTTTTCTTCAGCCTTAGCCATGGAGGGTTACAGCTTCTGAAAGCAGGCAGGGTGGTTCCCAACAGTCTGATACTGGCATGAGAACAGATACACAGACCAATGGAACAGAATAAAAGTCCCAGAAATAAACCCATGTCAATATGGTCAGTTTATATTTGATAAAGGGGGCAGGAACATTAAATAGAGTAAAAATAGCCTCTTCCATAAGTGGTGTTGGGAGGAATACCGTGTGCATTACTATTACCATGTATAGTATTTTGCATCTAAAATTAAAACAAACCTAAAAAGGCTCTACCTCATCAGTACCAAATTCAAGTATTAGTAGATATTAGTATAGAAAGATATTAGTATAGAAAACAACTTTCTCTTCAAACACCATGGCCTTTGATAGTGTTGCAAATCAGTAAATTGGCTAAGGGCTAATTTTTTTATTCTCCAAATTTTCTCTGTTAATTTTAGCACCTGACTTAACTATTTTCCAAAAATTTGACAAAGAGTAATAACTTACAGGGATTTAGAAGAAGCTGGTGGGTACATATGGTATTATGAGTCCCCAGCTGATGACATGACTCCCCTTGTTTGGGAAAATTTCCCTTATACTCCATCGAAGTAGTTCCAGTAACAGGCTTTTATCCCACAATCCCACTAACCATGTCAGCTAAGCTAGGTCCATCAGAGTCCTATGACTCTTAAAAACAGAATTAAAGAAAGCGTCTTATCCTTTTTGGTAATAAATTGTTGTGTCACCGATGGCCACAGTTCCAGACACTAGAAACAAGCTGTCCAAGAGTAATTTCAACTCAGAGAGAGAAACAGAGACAAAAGAGAAAAACTTATGAGCCCCAGACAACTACTGCCATTCCCATTATCCATGTAAATCAGCTAGGAAGTTGCTCTTTTATTTGGGGTGGGGCGAGGCAGTGTCTAAGCTAGCTTGAGTTCAGTTTAAATACTTGCAGCCAAAAGAAAAGAAAACAATTACAAGAAGGTGCTTTAAATCATAATTGCAACTTATTTGAAGATATGAGTTGAATTTTTCATATATTTTTATTATTATTGTCGCTCAGTGAAAGACCAGGCACATAGTAATTACTTTTTTAAAAATAGATGACTGCTAGTGGATAAGGGTGGACAGTTTAAGGGATGGAGGAATTTAGCAAAAAGGAAAAAAGACCCATGGACATGGACAACAGTGTGGAGATTGCGAGGGGTAGAGGGGAGGGGGCTATAACGGGACACGATGGTAATGGAAAAAAATACAATGAAGATTAGATTTTTAAAAGTGCTTGCTCGTTTTCACTAAAAAGAATGACTCTAATCATTGCAGGCCACAAGGCAGATTAGTGCAGACTTGGAGGGAGATGGGACATTTTTCGTCAGAGGGAAGATAGTGTGTTCCTCAATTCATTCTGCACAAGCAGTTTTAGTTGTATAATGCTAGACCTCACTAAATACTTATGTTCTCAAATCACCGTCCTGTAAATAAAAAGCTCTGGAGTGTTGTTAAACTGGTATAAACTTTCTCTTTGACAAAAACTGGGTGATATCACAATGTCTTTACTAATTTGAGTACAGCTATTTAAGCCTTATTTAAAAACTTGGGATATATGATAAATAAATAAGGCTGTTGCATGATTCCTGTAAGTAGGAATATATAATCTGATGGACTAATGACCAGGAAATATTCTCACAAGACCAAATCCTGAAAAGGTCAGTGAACACTGGCCAAAATGTGTTTACAGAGAGCATTTATGAACAGGATTTAACTCCAGATCAACATCCTCACGACCTGACCTTTATCTGTTCCTCATTTCAAAGGCTTGTGTCCAGCACTTCGCTTCTTGCCTTGCCAAAGGCATGCTGATTTCCCAAAAAGTAAATATTAATATAGCCTAACAAACACATACGCTCTGCAGAATGCAGAGAGCTAAGAGTTAGATGTTACTAATTTGTAAGTTTGATAAGAACTTCCAGAGCTACTTTAAAAAACATAGTCCCAAACTCATAACACTTAAAGACAAACAGAAGAGACAAGAATACATCAGCTACCAGGAAAAAGAGTATAAAAGTGTACTAATGGAAAAGAAGGGGTGGGAGATTGTGTTGACAGGCAAGAGAGTGCGCTGTACAGTCATGCATCGCGTAATGATGTTTCTGTCAACAATGGACCACATCACAGTGGTCCCATAAGATTTTAATGGAGCTGATAAGTCCCTATCACCTAATGACATCACACCTATTTTATCAAGTTGCACAGCAAATCATTCATGTGTCTGTGGTGATCCTGGTGTAAACAAACCTACTTCACTGCTAGTGATTTATATAAAAGTACAGCACATGCAATTTTGTTCTGTACAGTACTACGTACTGTAATGATAATGATAATAAATGAGCATGTTACTCATTTATGTATTTACTATACTACATTTTTATCATTATTTTACAGTGTACTCTTTCTATTTATAAAAAAAACATTTGCTGTAAAACAGTATGCAGTGTTACACCAGTGACAGCTTCATATATCTCGTACTTACCATACTTCTTTGATTGTAGCATGTTTTCTTGTAGTTGATTTAATCTTGTTATATCACAGATTTAGTGTACAATAAATGTACAGTATCTATAGCAGTGCACAGTGTTTACAGTAGTAGAGACTAAGGGTACAGTGTCTATAGTAGCACACAGCACTGTTCCAGGTCTTCACATTCACACACCATTTGCTCACTGACTTACCCAGAGCAACTCCCACTCTTGTAAGCTCCATTTATGGGAAGTGCCCTACACAGGTACACCATGTTGTACCTTTTATACCATATTTTTATTCTATCTTATCTCTGTTTAGGTAATACAAACACCATTAAATAAAATTGCCCACAGAGTTCAGTACATTAACATACTGTACAGGTTTGTAGTCTGGGAGCAAGAGGCTGCACCATATACCCTCAGTGTGTAGTGGGCCACGCCATCTAGATTTGTGTAAGTGCACTCTGTGATGTTCATACAAATATGAAATCACCTGTCACTGCAATTATGACAATACAATAATAGCTAGAATTTTTTTACTTTTAAAGTGATATTATTAAATATGCTATTACAGTTGTACTATTTTTTTCCCCTTTGCCACCCTCCACCCAACACCCCCCACTCTCTCAGGTAATCCCCACACCAGTGTTCATGCCCATGGGTCATGCATATAAGTTCTTTGGCCACTCTATTTCCTATACTGTATTTTACATCCCCATGGCTATTCTGTAACTACCTATTTGTACTTCTTAATTCCCTTACCTTTTCATCCATTCTCCCCCTCCACTCTCCCATCTGGCAACGATCTGATAACTAACTTCTTTTCTCTTGCTGCTTTTAAGAGTCTCTGTTTATCTTTAAACTTTGACCTTTTAATTATGATGTGTCTTAGAGTAGGCCTCTTTGCATCCATTATAATTGGGATTCTCTGTGCTTCCTGAACTTGCATGTCTATTTCCTTCACCAAATTAGGGAATTTTTTTTCACTATTTTTTCTCATAGATTTCCAATTTCTTGATCTTTCTCTTCTTCCTCTGGCACCCCTATGATGCGAATGTTGGACATCCTGAAATTATTTATACTATCCTCACTTGTTTGGATTCTTTTTTCTTCTTATTGTTCTGTGTGGTTGTTTTTTGCTTCCTTATGTTCCAAGTCATTGATTTGATTCTTGGTTTCATCCACTCTACTGTTCTTTCCCTGTAAATTTTTCTTTATTTCAATTAGTGTACTCCTCACCTCTGACTGGATCTTTTTTATGCTCATGAGGTCCTCACTAAGTTCCTTGAGCATCCGTATAACCAGTGTTTTGAACTCTGCATCTAAATGATTGTTAATCTCCACTTCATTTAACTCTTTTTCTGGAGTTTTGATCTGTTCTTTCATTTGGGCCACATTTCTTTGTCTCCTCATTTTGGCAGCCTCCCTATGTTTATTTTTATGTGTTAGGTAGAGCTGCTTTGACTTCATATCTTGATAGTATGGCCTAATGTAGTAGGTGTCCTATAGGGTCCAGTGGTATAGCATCCAACAAACACTCAAGTTGAGTACTCCAGGTGCACCCTTCCTGTGGGCTGAGTGTACCCTCCCGTTGTCGTTGAGCCTTGGTTGGGGTAGGCAGATCAATGGCAGGGAGTTACCCAGGCCAGTCAGCTACAATAACTGGCTGTGACCACTGACCACCAACCTCCACCCTCTGTGGAGGATCAGCTGTGCAGGGGCAGGGTGGTGGTGCTCTGACATGCTCTAGAGCTGTCCACTGGGTGTGCTGACTCTGGGGGTTTCCCTGGTGGTATAGGCCAAGGTTATCCCCCACCTTTGTTTTGCTGTGGGCACCCTGCCGGAGCCGTAAAGCAATCTGAGATGGCTGCCCCTTGTGCTGGGCTTGAAGATTTCCAGGCAAAACCAAGCTGTGACTCTAGGCTGGCTGCTATTAGTTCTGGGTCTGGGGCTCACTAGGCCAGCTGCTATTTGTTTGATAGGATTTAAGAAGTTGTGCAGGATGAATCAACACCAGCCATTCATATGGAAAAGTGGCTTGGGTAGGTCTGTAAGTTCAGTTGGGCAGAGGTCTCTGGGGATCTCCAAGGTGGGTCAAACAGTGTTAGCCAGATTGTTGGAGTCTCAGATATGGCACTAGCTTAGCAGTTCTGGGGAGAGGGTTCAGCAAAGGGACAGTGGCCTCTGCTTGCCTTGATGCCAGACACTTTGGTTTCTCCCTGTATATCACTGAGTAGGTGAGTCTGTGTGTGGGTTCTTTAAGAGGAACTGCTTGGGGCTCCAGCATTTTTTTTCTACTGACTCATTCCCCACTGGTTTTTGCAATCAGAAGTTGTGGGGACTTATCTTCCGGTACTGTAACCCTGGGCTGGGGGGGCCTGGTGTGGGTCTGGGACCCCCTGCTCCTGAGATATCCCTCCAGAATTTTTATCCATGTGGGTGTTGGACCAGTCCCTTCCAGGTCTGCATCCCTCCTACCAGTCTGGATGCAGTTTTTTTCATTTCATAGTTGTCAGACTTCCATTCAGTTCAACTTCTGATGTTCCTGAGTAATGGCTGTTCTATAGTTTAGCTGTAATTTTGATGTGGTTGTGAGAAGAGGTAAGCCATGTCTGCATACACTGCCATCTTGACCATAAACTCTTGCAGCTATAATTTTGTAAGCAAGTAGTCCATGGCAAGTGCTATGTATATGTCAACAACCTTACAATATACATAAAATTGCCCCTATAGAGCAGAAAAGAAAGCTGAAGGTTGATAAGGCTAAGTGATTTCCCAGAGGCCATGTGATATCAGTGGCAGAGCTGAGATTCAATCCAGATATGTGCCCAACTTTCAGTCAGTGTTTTAATTGTTCTTATTTCCTGCCCCTGGAGAAAACTGCTGCACTCTCTTTTCCTGCCCCTCTTGGAGCCACTGCTCCATTTCAGATCTCTCTAATTCAGAGACCAGGTGCTTTCTATTCATCATGCTCTATGTTCCCTAAATAAGCATAGGTCCCTTCTACTCTGTCTACAGACACATTTCATCAGAACAGAATGGAATGAGTTTAAAAAAAAAGAATTTGAGTCATCAGTTTAGTCTTAGTTCTCATACTCTCATCCCACTATATACATTTGCAAGTACATACAAATACATGGTGATATCCATCACATCTGAAGTGGCAGGACAACTTTTTGCATAAGAAGACATTTACAGATGGAACAGTTTATTCAGCAGCAGTTACAGGTCTCTCTGTGGGAGTACAATGACTTGTGACCTCAGACCAATGGATCTTCAAGGTGAAAAGTTTGGTTCCCACAAAATATGAAGGACTACACTATAGTCAGCCTGTTTCCTTCCTTGACAAATGCCACTCCTAACAGGTGTCCATCCCCTCAATGCCTAATACAACTAACTGGTATCCATCACTTCAGTAACTAAGAGAATACAGATAGAAGGTGTCTGATACATAGGTGGGGAATAAGTTAAAGATTCAAGATTTATCTAAACTTTTTTGAGCCTATGCTTTATAGTGCCAATAGGAAAGAAATGGCTCACTCCAGGAGTTGAAATAAAAAGAGCTTATTAGGCAACCAGAAACTTGTACCAGTGGGAAGCAGCTATGACTCTTAGTCCTGAGGGCAAGGAGAGGAATGATATTACCAGAGCCTAATGAGAATTGGAGCCAAGAAGGAGACCCATACAAAGCATGAGGTACATCTTACCTGCATCTCCCATCATTCAAACCTAAACAGAAGCCAGAGAGTAAAGGAGTCTAGTTAAGCCCTCCATAGGGGTCAGGATTTCAGGGCTCAGAACAAAGAAAACAGATTGGATCTAAGGAAGTCAACAATGGGGGCCCATGGGAGCAAGTATAGAATGTCAACATACTCATTATGCTTTCATTGGGAAGTAGGTCCTTATTTTATTACCTAGTGCATAAGAAGTAGTACAAAAGATATTTTCATGAAATGATAAAATTTTGGACTTTATATTATCAGGCTAAAGACTCCTAACTTTTTTCTACTGTGCCCAGATAAACCTGTCTACAAAACTGAGTATCAAAAATAACAAATATAGGCCAGAGAGAGTGTAGAGTCCATGGTGAAGGACACCACTTTTGCTCACCTACATTATTCTCCCTTTTGTAGAAGACAGTTTTCCTTCTAAAGGAAAATAGAGAACAGTGTGGAAAGTGATATGCAATGGGGAAGAAGTTTCTAGTCAGAAAGAATGTTTTAAGATATGTAAGCAGTTGACAACATAATATGAATCTAATAGCACTAAAAATCTCCCCAATTGGTCTGATACCTAGCTGACATTCCTCTCACCTATTCCACCTTTAAAATCCTTTTAACCACAACTTAATGATGTCAAAAACAAGGTATCAAATGCCATTTAATGCACATGATCAATTAACTGCTAATATGTAGGGACCCAGCAGAAAAGCATATTTGAATAGAGTGGGATTTTGAACAAGTCTATTTTGATAAGGTAGGAGGCTCAGGTGAATATTCACAAGAGAAGATACATAGCATAAATATCATGTATGCAGTACATTCAAAAGCAACTTATATGACAATCTTTATCATCTTTTTTCAGAAGCTATTTCCTAAGTCAAGTCAGAGTTTTCTCACCTGTTATCTTAAAAATAGATTCTGCTCATCCAAAGTCATTTTTTAAACACTAATGAGTCATCAACTTAAATCTCTGTTCCTGTACCTTTGCCAATGATACTCTTTATCCATGAAGTTAGAACTGTTTATCGGTACCCTATGGGAAATTCCACAAATCACATTCCTGAGCCAGGCTGACAGTTAGGGGTTTCTACCCCAGTGTTTAATCGGAATTATGTCTAGACACAGCAAGGTTGAGAGAGCTGTCTGAACTGGACTGCACCTCAGGCGATGCCCTCTCCTCCCTTCCTCTTTTCCAACTGACCTGCCAAGATAACGCATCTTAGTCACCCTGCACCTTCCTGCCTTAACACCATCAACTGGGTCCTTACCAAGGGCAAGGGTATTGCTTCTAGTAGGTGATTTCTATTCATGACATCTGAAAATTCATGTTTATCAAATCTGAAAAATTTTGCCCCTGGAGAGCACATACACTCTGCCTTACATTAAGATGATATACTGGTAATAGATTTCAATAACTAGATCAAGGCAAAACCCATACTCTGTAGCAAACAAGGAGTGGGATAACAAGGTCTGATAAAAGTTCCGGGACAAGTAGCTCCAAAGGACCACAACAATTGTCCTGATTTTCCATATCCTTGGGGCACTTTCATTGAGAAGCATGTGTGGAGAAAGTGGGGAGGTTGCCAGACTTCTTCCAATTCACCTTTTACCTATAGGCTGACACCAGTGATGGTGATGAGAAGAGCAAAAACACAGCTGAGCTGTCTCTTGTCCACAGTCTGTCTGCCCAGCACAAGGATCATCAAACCCAACTGAACACACTTCTGATGCCTATAACCAGCAGCTAGGAAGTACAGTTACTGCTCTATTTCAAGTCACTCTGCCTCTGTGTGTGCAAGTTAACATTTCATTACCTTTTGTCAAACTATAAATTCATATTGGCTTTCTTTCCACCCAAACAAATCCTCAAAGCTCAACAGCAGTTCTTCCTAATCCTAGAAATATCGTATATGTATTTGTTGAACAGGGCATTAAGGCTTTACATATTTGTTACATTTTAGAAAAGAGAAAAGGATAATTATTCAACAACAAAAGCAAAAAGAAAGGCAAAAATGGAAAATGAATGTATAACATGATATAATATCCTTACATGCAGGTTCGAAAACATGTTTTATTCACCTGACTCATAAATCTCTCTATAAGGGAAATGAGTAAAGCCCTAATAGCTATGATTTCTGGAGCCAATATTTACCCTGTCTACTGTCCAAGCAGTCAACATAGAAATCTGAAAATAAAACTGGGAAGTTCTCCAGAGAGCAAAAACTAGAAAATCAAAATATGTATTCAATAAAACCTAAACATAATCTCCTGGTTTACAATACACATAAAAGAAGGATTCCCCTAAAAGCATTGAAGAACAGAAACTTTAGGGTCTGTAGAGTTTTCTTTAAATATTCAAGTGCTGTTATGTAACAGAAAACATAGCTTTAATGTTTTCTGTTACACCCATAGTGTCTGATGGGTATATAGTGGTACCTCGCTGTTGTTTTGATTTGAATCTCTGCGATGCCATGATGTAGAGCACCGTTTCACATGCTTACTTGGCATCTGTACATCTTCTTTGTTACCATTCATGTTAAGGTCTTTGGCTCATTTTTAAATCAGGTTGTTTGTTTTTGCTTTGGGGGATGTCACTGCCAAGTCTGATTTTCAACCTCATACTCCCCATTCAATCAAATAGCCAATTAATTCAACTGACTGATTCATCAAAATATATCCAGTATCTGTCCGCTTCCCACCCTGTCAATTATTTTAACCTTCATCCAAGTCGTCACCATCTCTTACTTGGCTTGTGTAAAGTAGGAGACTTTGGGGTTGGTCCCCATGTGTCACAGCTTGCCCCCATGTTATATGTGCTCAACATGGCAGCCACAGAAAGCCTCTTAAATAAAAATTGTATTATTTACTTCTTGGGACAGAAGTATCCCAATTTTTTTTCATACAACAGCACCTGACACACATGTAGGCACTCAAAAATTTGCTGATTAAATCTTTTTATAGGCTTCCCAGAAGATTCTATGACTCAAATTTAAAAAAACACTGATCTATGAAAAGAAAGGGTTGTTTAGTATAAAGAAATCTGGGGTTAGACAGATGGTTTACTCTGTTAAGGGATTAAAGGTTTACAAACACTTGAGTATCATTACACAAAAACTATACAAAATACAATTCTTATCTATTCATCTTTATAATACTTTCTCTGGTTTTATTTCATACCTTTGTTTATCTTATACAGTAATGTAATTTTCTTTTTTATATATTTCTTCTTCTCTAAAAACTTTTTTTTTAATACTGGAAAGGAATGTATATCCATTTAGAAAACTGAAAACCCACAGGACTGAGTAATATCTGAAAACTTAGATATCCTGGGGAAGGAAGATCCAAAGATGAGTAATTCGGCTGTAAAGAAAAGTTTGGGGTAAACTGACGATACTGGAATGTCAAAGGCAGATTTAATTAAATTATTTTGACAGTGATACATATACTCAAGCTGGTAAATGTACTATGGTTATATAGGATAATATTTTAATACTTACTGAAATATTTAGGGATAAATGGCCATGATGTCTGCAACTTACTCTCAAATATCATCTATGTTTAACACTTTTGCACATGCATGTCTGACATTCATACCTATAGCCAATTGAAATGGGCAGGGAACCAGACAGTTCTGATGCCCATAAGCTGCAGTAAGAGTCCGAACAACAGGCAGAATGGTTTGGCACATGCATCATGTCCGCTGAGCAGAGGGAGACATAGAAGAATTTTTTCATGTCATCTATAATCTGTGAGATAGATACTTCTAAATAACTGAGTATTCATTTTCCCTTTATTTCTTAGAAGCTGATGTATAAATTTCAATTGAACATTTGAGAGAAGGTATTTCCAATCCTTCCTTGCATGCTCCATGAAAACTGACTAGATTTGTTTAAAAGCACAAAAGGTATTTTTTTCTGGGTACCCCTGGAAATACTGAAAAACTTGTGGAATATTTTGGGAAGATACTAAAGCAGTTAAGAGTTATGCCGTTAATGTGACACCTTTTCATATCTCTAGAGTGAAACCTGGAGAAATTCAGCTTGTACTATAATAATTAAAATTAAATAATCAGAATCTTGGATGTGACAGATTTTTTTTCATATTATCTGAGATAGATATTTTTAACTGACTCTGGGGATTTACTCTCTCTTTATTTTTTAAAGATTTTATTTATTTTTAGAGAGAGGAGAAAGGAAGGAGAAAGAGAGGGAAAGAATCATCAATGTGTGGTTGCCTCTCATGCAGCCCCTATTGGGGACCCAGCTTGCAACCCATCCTTGTGCCCTGACTGGGAATTGAACCGCAACCCTTTGGTTCACAGGTTGGCACTCAGTCCACTGAGCCACAGCAGCCAGGGCATATTTCTTAGTAAATGAAGTGTGAATCTCAGTTAAACACTTGAGATTATATATATATAATATATTATATATAATTATATATTATATATAAAGATTATATACAATATATAATTTGCAATTCTCCCTTGCAGTTAGATTTAGCTGTATAACTAACATTTTGGCCAATAAAATGAAAGTGGTAATGTGTGTGAATCGTCTGGAAAGTCTCCTTAAAAGAATAAGAATATGATGCCCAGTGCTTCAGCTGCCATTTTGGGCCATGATGCAACATGTGAAGAAAGGCCAGAGTAGCAAGACTGAAGGAGCCAAGTTTTCTGATTAACATGGTACTGCTCTACTAGTCCTGTACTTCCTACATCCAGACTTCCAGAGAAAGAAACTACTGATTATTTGGGATCTTCTGTTATTTGCCACTAAATCTAACACTAACTAATACTTCTATTTTTCACAGTCACAAGGTTTTCACTTATTTGGTCCACTTGGTCCTGTATGAGAAGCCACAGGGAATCTGACAAAGATTCTGCTCTACAGCAAAGTTTTGCAGGCAGTGCTGTATTATACCAGACAGCACATTTGCCCCAAATTGTTCTTGGGTCAACAGATTCACTGGAGTCTGACTTGAGGTCAGATCATTCTAATCAGTATCATGTATTTCAATCCACTGATTTTTTTTTTGTTTGTTTGTTTGTTTCTGAAGTAAAATAGTTTGATCCCTTCCTTAGAGAAACATAAAAACAATAGCCTGGCCTCTACTCACAAATATTTGCAAGGGTGTGATTAGGTATTCATAGTGATTGGAGTCCGTAGCTATTTCCCAATCCCTCCTTGCAGTTAGATTTAGCCATGTAACTAATATTTGCCTGTGTAATTACTAAGAAAAGAGTTATCAGACTTGCTATAAATTGTGGTACTATCTACCAGAGTAAACAGTGCCCCATTTCCAGTCCCATTCATGTAGAAGTTTGGGAAGATCAGATGCCTTGGAATTGTAGTGCCAGTCTAAGGGAACAGAAGCCATCGGTAGGAGAAACAAGACTGGAAGAACCAAACTGGAAATGGGGATACCAACTAAAGGTCAATAGCAGGCTTTTTCTGGTTGCCTCCAGATTCCAGTTTTCCCAGGAAGGTTATATGTGGCTGAACACCTGAATTTGTTTTATATTTTAGTGGTCTATCATTTTTCAGTCATAAAATAAATAAGGGAAGTCGGAGTTTACATTCCTTCTGAACTACCTCTATTTAAGTGTCAATGGTGAGGGTGTTAATTCAATATTTGAGTTAAGCCAAAACGATGTAATTCTGACTCACCAGATTATGACTTGGTATAGGAGAATTTAAATAACCCTGTGGTAGCCCAGCAGAAAATAAATTTCTAATACTGACAATTGAAGGCAAAGTACTTCTGGGAATTAAAATGCATTGTCCTTGGAAGAGGTATCTTCACTTGTCAGTGCAGGTGATTTAGAGATCTACCCGCATAGAAACCAAGAGCACAGCACTTGCCATAGCTGATACATTTTCTTTTCATTTCCCATATTCCCTAGTTAATGTCTGACATAGGAATACTGATGGCCAAATTGGAGACTGAAAGTGGGGTTTTGAGAAGGACCAGCACCATTATCCCCCCAGCCCAGCTCTGTTTCTCCAATTACCCTCCTGGAGCCCCTACATTCCCAGGAATCTGAAACTGCTCCATAGTTTTGTCTTGATGGGGTTGTATTGCTCCTGACTTTCATATCTGGATAGCTTCTTTATCGGTACTGTGCACCATGTGAGCTCTGCCCATGCAAGAAGACCTTCTTCAATAAAGAAATAAAAAATAATAATTCCAATAATATACTCAGGAAGAGGTAAATCCATCTTAAAAAACTCATTTGGTCCTCTGTGTCCTTTATAATGTTAGCACAACCCTGTAATTCAAGTATATTTTTCCCCATAATCTTCAATGGTCAAGTTAGTTCTCATCAGATCCAAGTTTTCTTAGTCCTGCAGCCCTGGCTGGTGTGGTTCAGTGGATTGAGTACCAGCTTGCAAACCAAAGGTCATCAGTTCAATTCCCAGTCCAGGGCACATGCCTGGGTTGCAGGCCAGGTCCCCAGCAGGGGGCGTGCAACAGGCAACCACACATGGTGATTCTCTCCCTCTCTCCTTCTCTTCCCCTCTCTAAAAATAAATAAATAATTTTTTTAAAAAATTAGTCCTGTAATTCATAAAATCATTGGTTATTGCTTTTCTAAAATACACTTAGATTTAAGAACTATGATCTCCAAAATTACAATTCTGGTCAGTCAATCCCATAATTGTGATTTGTGAACACATCTAAAGGCTATGGGAGTTATTAGGCCAAGCGTTTTATTTTTTAATTCAGAGAGATAAGTATACATTTTAAAACTTTAAAAAAAATAAAAATAATATTTAAACATTAGTGATTTTTAAAATATGCAATTTAAAATATTGCTGTTTAATGTTTTAGTACAGAAACAATTTCACCCCTGAGATTTTTCACCTCCTTATGCTGCTATTCTTTCTGCTTTTTAAGACTCAGAATTTGGACTGTTCATGTAAACAGTCTACCAAGACTTTGGTTCCGGTTGTAGCCCTTCAGTAGTTTCTAAGGTCCCTGAGTGTATTGTTATTCCAGTGCTGCCTTAATACCCTTTGTAATGGTATTAATTCAAAAGTAGGCTTGTTAAGGATTTGAAGTGCTTGTATTACAAACCAAATTTATCATATCCAGATCCATTATCTCCACTCGGACTAGGTGACTGACACGTACTGGAGCAAGAAATTGACTACTCAGTCTTTCTTATTATCATTCTCTGCAGTAGCCCTATATCAATCAAAAACTACATGGAGAAGATAATTGAAATCAAAATATGGCTGATTGAGAAAACTTGTTCTGCTGATCTGGATAGCAGTGCAGAAATCCTCTTTACTGACTTCTCTGACTCGTTTTACAGTTTTCCATGGCTGAGATTTCCCAAATATGAGCCATCATAATCTCCATTTACTTACTTTCCATATATATAAAGTACTAGTGTCCCCCAGTGCATCCTACTCTTAAAGAGCCACATTATAAGGGTTTCCTTACTAAGATTCCCTAGTACCCTAGTAATAGACTCTCCAGAAGTCTGGCTGTCCATTAAAACTAGTCCTTGATAGTTATGTTTCAGAGACACATAACTAGTTTAAGAGAGGCAGACAAATTTCCATGGATGCGACCTGCTTGCTGCTTCTACCCTGTAGGGTGTTTTGTTTACCTGTCAATTACTGATTAACAGTACTTGTACCTGATGACAACACATAAAGACATCAAGAGGTGGATTTCTATTATTCTCTATCAGAGGTTTACTAAGATAATTAGCATTTAAAAATCACCATGAGAAAGCATAGAATGTGAAAGCAAAAGAACATTTCGTGTACTGATACCAAATTTAATTATAGCATATATACATCATCCTTATCTTAAGGAAACAAAATGACCCAATCCATGTTTTCTCAATTATGTCTTAATAGCTTATCATATCCATGTGCTCAGAGTTGGTGGAAGAATTGTAACATGTCAGTGACCAAAAACATCCTCTTGGCTTCCCGAGACAGGGAAGTAAGATCCCCTAGGTTGCTGGGGCCCTAACTCCTCACCATTTCTCCACTACAAAACCTGAACCAAGTGATAAATAAAACAGAAGCCATATGTGATTTTCAATCCATTTTCTCCTTTATTGCTCGCAAAGTTGAATTGGAGGGTGTAGCTTGGATCTCTAGTCAACATGAAGACCTCCTACAACTTTCTCTCAAGTGCAGATCTCAGGATCCACACATGGGAAGAAGTGAAACTACACAGTATCTTGAGCACAATCAGATGTCAAGACTCAAAGGAAACAAAGAGTCTACCCTGTCTCAACCCAGGAATGAAGAAAGAAATCCACCAGGGTGTACCATGATTTTCAGCATACCAGCTCTATCCAAAGGAAATCAGGCTGTTGTCAAGATGGGGTGCTCATATTGAAGGAGAAGCAGTAATGAAGAGAGTAGAGGAAGGAATCAGAAGCATTTCACCAATACTGCCTCCTCTAGGGCACTGAGGTGGAAATTTTCTTCCATCTATGGAAATGTGAGATATGGAACACTGAACCGTTTTTCCTAATAAAATAAGAGCAAAGTAGATCATCACAAGACAAAGAGTTGAGAAAGTGGTGTATCAAGTAGTTTTAGGTTCAAACTGTGAGGAACAGAGTACACCAAAAGTCAGTCCTATTAGATGTTGGCAGCAGCCTACTGGCTTCAAAGAAAGGTTGTAAATGGGTGGCCATTGCTATATCTGGGCCAAGTCTTGTTGGTGGTATTTTAGGGGATTTGGGTTTATTCCCAAACATAGTAGAGTTTATTTTGCTGTAGTTGTTGCTGTTTGAACTTGAATTGCTTTGGGCAAGTCATGTTCCTCTACTGCCTCCACCACCATTATTTCCTGTTATTTATACCAGGTGCCCACCCCACCAATGTATGTACTTACAGATCTCTTTAGGCATTTGAGTTGGTAAACCTTTACCTTTAACATGGCATACTCCTATGACAGAAACTTTCACTCATTCATGCTTGTTCACTTACAGATTAAAGAGTTCTATTACTCAACATTCAAGATTTAATCTTAATATTACTCATAACTCAATGTGTGGTTTCATTTTATGTGGTAGACACTTATTGTTTCATTTAAGGAAGGCCTAACCTGGCTTCTTCTCTGAGAAAAATGATACTCAGTACTCCACTGCCATTATCAATGTTATGAAATCACACTGGTAAATTATTTACAAGGAGTAACTATTGTCTCCCTCCCTATTACTCCCTCTTTACAAGGAGTAACTATTGTAACTATTATTTACAAGGAGTAACTATTGTTTCCTTACAAAGGAAAAGTCAGTTACTTGATACTTAAAAATCACCTTCCTTAGTCATGAAATGCTGTTACTCACACAGGATGTGCTAGTCAAACCTTTCTTTCGACAAACATTTAGTGCATGATTATTATGTTTGGGGGCACTATGATCAGTAATAGGTAATTTTTATAGATGCTATTCTTTTAATTGCAGACATTTGTCAGTGTCTACCAAAATTTAAAATGAAAGTGTTGTTCACCCTACTAATTGATATGCAAAAATAATAAGTGAAAGTGATGACAGAACCATATTAAAAGCATAATTATTCCAGGTATCATACTAATTCACTTTTCTAATTTTGATTCTGGTTACAATCTTATCAGTAATAAAAGGAAAGAAATTACACTAAAATGCCCTTTAATTGGGGCATGAAAAGAACCCATTTTTGTTAAATACCCTCCTTAGGAGAGTAGCTATTTGTAAAGATTATGTGGTAGACTTTGAGAGCTAAAGCAAGGATGTTCAGGGTAGAGAAACACCTTTGTCACAAAATGCTAAGTACAAAATCCCATACAAAATTGTTTGAATAATGTGCAGCATGGTAGCTATAGGTAACAATACTGTGTTGTATACTTAAAAGTTGCTAAGGGAATAAATCTCAGAAGATCTCACAAGGAAAAAATTTTGTAAATATGCGTGATGATGGATGTTAACTAGACTTATTATGGTGATGATATAGCTACATAAATATTAAATCAATATGTTGTACACCTGAAACTAACACTGCGTAATGTCTTATGTCAATTATATTTCAACTTTAAAATTAATAAAACAAGGAAGGCATTTATTATAGGGATATATGAGAATTGGATAGATCCTCAAAACAGAAAACATGAGCCACTGACTTAGTCTTTCTATCTATCTTCACAGTATTGCCTCTTTTTCTCTTTGCACTTGTTTGATCCTTAACTTTCCCTATAAATTGATTTTGGGGAATATTTTCCCAAGCATGTTTCTTAGCTCAAGTTCTACCAGAGACTCTTGCTTCTAATATTCTTTTTCCTCCAAAACACTCTTTGGTTCATTTGAGTCATCGGTCTGCACCTGTACATGAGTCTTTGATCAGCATAGTGAGTTTCTACAGCACAAACATGGCTGTGACTGAAACAGGGAACCTCTCAGTAAAAAGCCCTCTTGAAGATGTCCACCTATGCTCACACTGAACCATACCCACACATTAACGTTTTGTGCAAATATACCATTTGGTGTCTATTAATTGTGTATCTTTAATGAAAATATATTATTCCATAGTTGATACACAAGGCCCAGATTCAAGGTTTATTAGACAAAAAGATTTTATTTCAAAATATACTTAAAATAGTTTAATGAAGGTGATATTGGAACATTTGAATGACACTCTCAATTTTCCTTCTATGGTGTCACTTCTTCCCATCCTGGTTCTCAGTAAATCTATAGAGGAAAATATCACATACAAAACACCCCCCATCAAAAAAGTTAATTTATGGCTGGAATATGTTACACTACCTGTAACATAATTCCATGGTTTCTTACCTAATATAATTATGTAAGAATATGTAAATAAAACCGGAAATGAAAGAGGAGAAATAGCAACACCAAAGAAATACAAAAAATTGTAAGAAAATATTATGAACAATAAATGCCATATTATGAAAATATATGCCAATAAACTGGACAACCTGGATGAAATGGATAAATTCCTAAAAACATACAATATCCCAAAACTAAATCAAGAAGAATCAGGGAGTCTGAAAATACACATTACATTTGGTGAAATTGAAGCAGTAATCAAAAAAAAAAAACTCCTAAAAAACAAAAGCCCTAACCAGAGGCCTTCACAGGTGAATTTTACTAGGCATTTCAAGAACAAACACCTCTCCTTCTCAAAATATTTCAAAAAATTCAAGAGGAGGGAGGTCTCCCAAGCTTATTTTGTGAGGCTAGCATTACCACAACTCCAAAACCAAACAAAGACACTACAAAAAAAAAAAAAAGGAATTTGTAGACCAATATTCCTGATGAACATAGATGCTAAATTCCTCAACAAAATAATAGCAAACCAAATAGAGCAATGCATCAGAAAGATCATACACCATGATCGAGTGGATTTATTCTGGGAATGCAAGGTTGGTGCAACATTCACAAAGCAATAAATGTGACGCACCACATAAACAAAAGGAAGGATAAAAGTCACATAATCATATCAAGAGATGCAGAAAAAGCATTTGATGAAATTCAACACCATTTATGATAAAAAATCTCAGCAAAGCGGGAGTGGAGGGAACATAAATACACATAATAAAAGCCATATATGACAATCCCACTGCTAGTATCATACTCAATGGGCAAAAACCACAAGCCATTCCTCTTAAGATGGGGAACAAGACAGAGATGTCTTCTTTCACCTCTCTTATTCAACATAGTACTGGATGTCCTAGCTACAGCAATCAGACAATAGGAAGAAATAAAAGGCATCCAAATTGGAAAGGAAGAAGTAAAACTGTCTTTATCTGCAGATGACATGAGAAGGTACATAGAGAATACCAAAGATTCCTCCCAAAATCTACAAAAACTGAAGTGAATTCAGCAAGTAACAGTATACAAAATTAATATCTAGAAATCAGTTGCATTTTTATATGACAATAATGAACTGACAGAAGGGGAAATTAAGAAAACAATCCTATTTATAATTCTTTCAAAAAGAATAAAATACCTAGGAATAAACCTAACCAAGGATCTAGAAGACCTGTACTCAGAAAATTATAAAACACTGAAGAAATTGAAAAAGTAGAAGCACATACTGTGTTCATGGATAGGAAGAATTAAAGTCATTAAAATGTCCATCCTACATAAAGCAATCTATAGATTCAACACAGTCCCTACCAAGATTCCAATGACATATTTCACGGAACTAAAACAAATATTTCAAAAATTTATGTGGAACCACAAAAGGCCCCACATAGCAACAGTTAACCTGAGAAAGAAGAACAAAGTTATAGGGATCAGGCTACCTAATGTCAAACTATACTGCAAGGCCATAGAATTCAAAACAGCATTGTACTGGCATAAAAACAAACACATAGATCAATGGAACAGAATAAAGAGCCGAGAAATAAACTCATACTTTTATAGTCAATTAATACTCAACAGAGGAAGCAAGTGCTTACAATGGGCTAAAGATAGTTTATTTAGTAATGATATTGGAAAATCTAGACAGATATGTGCAGAAAAATGAAACTAGACACATTCTTACATCACACACAATAACAAATTCAAAACAGATTAAAGACTTAAACCTTAGACCAGAAACCATAAAAATCCTAGAAGAAGACACAGGCAGCAAATCTTAGACATTGCTCACAGCAATCTTTTATCAGATATATTTTTCCAGGCAAGGGAAGCATGAGAAAAAATAAACATGTGGGACTACATCAAACTGAAAATTTACAAAGCAAAGGAAAACATCAACAAAATAAAAAGACAACCCACAGAATGGGAGAACATATTTGCCAATATAGCTGATAGGAGGTTAATTTACAAATTTTTTAAAGAATGTACAAAACTCAATACCAAAAACAAATTAAAAAATGGGCAAAGGACCTAAATAGACACTTCTTGAAAGAAGACATACAGATGGCCAACGGACATATGAAAAAATGTTCAACATCACTAATCATCAAAGAAATGCAAATTAAAACCACAATGAGATATCATCTCGCACCTGTCAGAATGGCCATCATCAATAAATCAACAAAGAAGTGCTGGCCAGGATGTGGAGAAAGGGGAACCCTTGTGCACTATTGGTAGGAATGCAGATTGGTGAAGCTTCTGTGGAAAACGGTGTAGAGATAGCTCAAAAAATTAAAAATGGATCTCCTTTTTGACCCAGCGATACCACATATGGGAAAATATGAGGGAACCAAAACCACTAATTTGAAAGAACATAAGTACCCCTTGTTCATTGGAGTATTATTTACAGTCACCACTATATGGAAGCAGCCCAAGGGTCCATCCATAGATGAGTGCATAAAACAACTATGGGACAGTTACACAATGGAATACTACTCAGCCATAAAAAAGAAAATTCTACCCTTTGCAGCAGTATGGATGGATCTGGAGAACATTATGCTAAGCAAAATAAGTCACTCAGAGAAAGACAAATACCATATGATTTTGCTCATATGTGGAATCTAGTGAACAAACTGAACTAAGAAGCAAAACAGAGACAGACTCATAGATGGAGAGGAGGATGACAGCTATGGAGGTATGGTAGGGGGTGGAGGGATTGAGCACAAAGGAAAAAGGACTCATGGACATAGACAACAGTGTGGGGATTGAAAAGGGAAGGGATATAAGGGGACTAAATGGTAACAGGAAAAATACAATATAAATAAATAAATAAATAAATAGCTTGAAAATATAGCTGGAATATATTACAGTGCCTGTACTATATTTTCATGATCTCTTACCTAATATAATTATGTATGAATATGTAAATTTTATTTCAGGCAAAATAAATTGTCTCTTTCATGCTCCCACATCTACAGTATAGATGGTAGGGTATTTTAAAATATCCTGAATATCTGGTTTAGGAAAAAGAATGGACTAAATGCCTGGAGGCCAAAAATTAACCAGTCTTACCTTCTTTGTTATTTGAATGAGAAAAGAAAGCAAGCCCTTGGCAAAGCATGTGTTAAGATTGTTGTACAGCAAATAGATGGAATTTTTGAAGAAGTATTAGCAAGTGTTCTATAACTATGCTGTCAGAAACCTCTTTTTTCACCCATTTTTAAATTTTATTAACTTAAAATTCACATATGAGTTTGTATTGTTTTTTTAGGTGCATAACATAATGATTTCATATATACATTATATGTTTTATGAAATAATTACCACCAAATGTTTAGTTACTACCCAATACCTCATATATAGTTACAAATGTTTTCTTCTGAGTGACAATAACTCTATTGTTTAACAACTTTCAAATATACAATATAGTTTTGTTAACTATAGTCACCATGCTGTACACTATACCTCCAAAACTTATTTATCTTGTAGCTGGAAATTTGCACCTTTTGACTTTTTCATTCACCTCACCATCCATCTCTAACAACAACCAATCCATTCTCTATTTCTATGAGTTCAAGAAATTTATCTTCTTTTAATGAAGGCAGATACAAATAACCTCACATTTTTTGTAAACTTAGTGACATATTCTGATTTTGTATTACTATGTCACTTTTAGGAAGCCTTTTACTCTAGTTCAAATAAAATTAAAAGGATAGCAAGGGTGAAATATCTGTTTTGAAATTTCCACAATATATAACCTTAGGACTGGGAGAACCTATACCTTAAAATTCTGGGTTGAGTAGACTTGCATAGCACTATATTGTGGTCCTTTCTTCCCTAGGGCTCTTAGCTTCTTAGGGTTCCTTTACCTTCCACACCCTCACATGTTCTGGTGTTCATAATGTTGACCTTAACATGCAATTAATATTTTATCAGTGTTCACACATATACATTCATCTACCCACCACACCCAAACACACAAACACTCACACACCCACTCTGTACGTACAATCACTCACATTAATCATTTCTGAATGAGTAAATTTTACTGAGGAGATAAAAATAGAAAATGGGATCATATCCTATGAAGAAGGAAACAACTTTAAAATCTATATATAGTCTTTCTCTTTTTTCATATCACTCTTTTATAACTCAGCTCCCACTTCTGGAGGTTCCATTCAGCTGCACCCCCCAGAGAGAAGCTATCTATCCCACCCTCCCCCATCCTCCACCACCAACTCTCTCTCATCTCACCCCTCTTCCCATCTTTCTGCTCCAATCCTCCCTCAGCCTCCTGGTTTGTCCAGGGAGCTCTAAATTCTTCTTCCTCCTTAACAGAACACCTTTTCTCTGACCTTAAATTCTGGTGACATTTGAGTTTCTTGAGGGACTTATCTTCTATCTCAAGCACATATCAAAGCATTTTTCCAAATAAAGGAATTCAGTTCGCAGGTGTGAAGATAATAACATTTCACTCTCTCTTTCTCCTCCCTCCCTCCCTCTCTCTCACCTCTCCCTTACACACCCCACTTCATTTTGTTACATTCAGAGAAAGGAGGCAGTGCCTTTATGAGACATAGGCTAGGATCCTAAGTCAGTCAGAAAAATTCGTATCCACCCAAAAGGGTATGCTTAAATTATGTACAAATTAATCAGTAAGCAAAGTTTTCCTTTCAAACATTATTTTTAAATGTGTTTTTCTTTAAGAGATAAAAGGTTTTCCCCTTCTGATTGGGTGAAATAAGCTAAGAGACTACCAGAACTAGGTTAAATTGATATGATCTGGCTGTAATTACTTAGTTTTTAATGATTACCACAAGTTCCATGATTGGAAAAGTTAGAGGCTTATCAATTTTAAAAGTTAGAAGCAAGCAAAAAACTCAATGAAAAGAACTCATAGAGTAGCATACAACTACCACTGTGTAGTATTTTAATTTCAAAATCCAAGATGTAATATTTAGTACAAATTTATTGTGAAGGGTAAATTGTTATAAAACCATAAAATCTAATATAAATGTAAGATTAACCACATCAATGAGAAGTCCACTTTTCATACCACAAATATATACTGAAAGATCACCTATAGTATATACTTTGGGGAGAAAGTATGAAACAGAACCACTGGGTTCGATTTTCTGTCACCAAAAAAAAAACATGACTCCCAATGCCAGGGTCTTATGAAAAGGAAAGGAATGATTTATTCAAAAGTTATACAGGATTAAAATAATGGTGGAATTTTTCTGTTAAATCCCACTCCCTTAAAAACAAAAGAAACACCCACAAACACACACAGTCCCATCTCCCCTTTTGTTAAAGCGGGCTAGTTTCACAATATGCCAAAGGGATAAAAAAAAAAAGTCCTCAGCTTAATGTTCCCATAGCTCAGCTAGGCAGATTCCCATTTGGTTTCTCTCACTCTTCCATGCTTGGCTAGACCCCTGCTCTTAATCCAAAACCTGGGTCGGTGGGAGTCCTTCTGCATCCTTTCAAACCACACGACCCAGTCAGCATGACTGCCCTGTGCTTGAGTTTAAGTCCTGAAGCAGATCTTCTTCTATAACCCCATTTGACACCTCCCACAATCAGCTCCACCTGCCAGTACTCTGGCCTCCTTTGCCTTTCTCCGGCTGCCATTGTCTGGGCATAGGAACCATCTCCAAGCTGTTCCTGCAGGCACAGTAACTGGGGGACTGCCTCAGGGTTGCATCTCTGGTTAGAGTCAGGCTCAACTCTCTGGCTATTAGCATTACTAAAACATTGGCCAAGTACTTTAGATATGCAAAGTGACTCTCCATGATTCTTTTTGCAAGTCATTTCCATAGAGAATCTTCAAATTCCTAAGTGAGAGCAGGAACCAAGACAGAAGCAGAATAAGAGCTAGAGGAAAACACAGCTCAGCTTTCTACTTCTTGGTTGCAAAGGAGTATTTCCTGTTCTAGGGTTCCTTGCTCTATTTACCCCCTAGATAGCTGTCTCATAATTTCCATTTCTCTGACTTAAACTTAGGCAAGCCTTGATTACCTGACTAGGGCACCCTCATTCTCCTGCTCATGGTGCACTTTTTTTCAGGTCCAGTACCCAGAAGGAAATAAAACCCCTAAATTTTACCTGTTTGTGAAACCATTTTTCATGCCCTCAAACTTTATAATTAGAAATAAAGGCATATATTCTATTGATTTTCTATCTGAAAACTTGATACAGTTGATGGCAAACAGTTGACCCTTAAAAACATTTGTTTGAATGAAGTTCAATACCTTATCAAATTTACAGATAACCCCATGGAGAATTCTGCTTGAAACAATGGAAAGTAGGATCTGAAGCTTAGCTGACCTCATAACTCAAAGAAAAGGAAACTCAGACAATTTGGTCATGTTCCTCCCTCCACTGGATCTACAAACCAATCGGAATCTGCACCTAACTTCTATGATCTGCCTCCCAATTCAAAGAAAAATATATCCTCACTATTATAAAACTCATAACTTCCACTTCTCCTCCGGATCTGACAAGTCCTACCTTCTCTCTGAAGCTGTCCACTCCTTAATCAATCTTTAATTTTATCCTCTTTACTGGATCATTATCACCAGCATGCAGACTTCCTTTTACGTTAAACACACGTGTATTCACATACATTAATATGACCTCATATCTTTTCCAGCTACTGACCTATTTCTCAATTCTCTTCATGGAAAATGTTATAACATGTTCTATGCTCTGTCTACTCTCTCACATAAATTGCATAAACCATTTGCAATAGAGCTCCCTGTAAGGTTATTAGTATTCTGCTGAGGAAATACTGCCAATCAGCCACAAAATGGAGCAATACAGACTTTATTGGGGGTTGCGCACTCGGGAGAGGTTCTCCAGTCCACAGGTTGGGGGCCAAGGAAGTAGCACCAGAGCCTAAGAGGGGAAAGAATTTTATACATGCAGTTGACATATCATTGGTCAGTCCTCTTTAGGCACTAGTTGCCATGGTTTTTCCCGCCGCTCCAGTCATTTTCAACTGATGTCAGCCAGTTTTTCGCAGGCTTCAGCCCCTGGCAGCCATCTTATCTCACTACGCCCAACCTAACATTCTGACCTCTTTAATAGAATAAGGGTCACCGGTTTTTGATCTGGCTACTTCCTGCAGAAACAGGGGAGTAGAAGGGGGAAGGGGGGGGTCAGAGGTCGGATGTTCCATCAAGAAGGGGTGAGTAGTTCTGGAGTAACATCTGGTTAAAAGTAATTTGAGAGGCATCGCAAATTCGTTCCTGGAGAAATTTCAAGAAACAAGGGCCAAACATTAGTATTACACAGATAATTATGACCGGGCCTATGATGGGAGCCAGGGTGGTGAAGAGGGAGGAACACCACCATGGGATCATCACTTCGAGAGCCGTGGTATCTATATGCAATTTATTTCTGAGGTTATGAAGAGTATTGATATCTTCTTCTACTAGGCCACTTTCGTTTATATAAAAGCAGCACTGTTCTTGCAAAAAGAGAGATGTTCCCCCTTTTTCTGCCATAAGCAGGCCTAGTGCTCTGCGGTTCTGAAGGGCGACCTGGGCAGCCAAGCTTATCTGCCTTTGTAGGGAGGCTAGGGACGTAGCTGAGGCATCAAGGGCCTGTCCTAGCTCAGCCCACAACTGGTTGGTGGCCTGGAGACTATGAGTGAGTCCAGCATTGCCTATTCCTGCCACTGCTAGAGTTGTGGTGAAGGTCAGGCCTACTAATACGGGCAGGAAGATGGCTTGTTTTTCTAACCTTCGGGTTTTAGCTTATGCCTGAGTTCTCCTTCCCCATAGTGCATTAGCTGAGGGGTCAGCACCACCATCAAGCATGGGGAAATTGTAGAGGAGTTGATGGTCCTTAGCAGGGTCCCACTGCACCAAAAGAACGTGCCTGAAGGGCTGGTGGTGGTCCTGGTTGTAGCCACCATCTGGTTACAGGAGGAGCTGCCAGTAGTATAGCATACCTGAGGGGCATCCATTTGATTTTGGAAGAGAGGGACATCTTTAAGAGAAAATGGTATAGGTGAGGTAGTGGTGTTGAGTGTAGCAGCTACTGGAATGGCTTTGATAGGACAGCTGTCAAGAAAGGTGCATAGAAAGCAGTCAGTGATGTTCCCTATGTATGTGACATTGAAAAGTTGGATGCCCTGCCGTATAAGGTTTAGCCAAGAGAAGGGGTCTAGAGGGGAAAGTATCTGGCCGCCTGAGCTTAATGATGACCGGAGAGTGATGGGAAGCTATGACAGGAGTAGATGTGTCCCGTACCTGAGGATTCACAATGGAGGGGGAGATGGGAGGGCTCAGGGGAAGCGTTGGGTCTTCTAACAGGGGAAGGATAAGGGAGGAGGAGGGAGCTGGGGTCTGCATGATTTGGA
The DNA here is from genome assembly GCA_004027475.1 of Anoura caudifer. Taxonomy (NCBI): domain Eukaryota; kingdom Metazoa; phylum Chordata; class Mammalia; order Chiroptera; family Phyllostomidae; genus Anoura; species Anoura caudifer. The sequence continues at coordinate 59,447 of PVKU01007333.1, forward strand.
GAGTAGCTCCTAATTGCTGGAGTATATCTCAAGCCCTAGAAGAGGAACAGGACATGAGTATATTACAAGGAAGGAGTGAGAAAAGGGGAGGCTATCCAAGCTACAGTTTAGCGGAGGAGTCAGTAATGGGTGTGACAGGGTCCCCTCAACTCCCATAACTGAGATCTGGGAAGGCATAAGAGAACCCGAAAATGATGGTAGGACAGAGTAGGTAGCCCCCATGTCCACCAGGAAGGAGATGGACTTACCTGCTACCTGCAGCGTTACCCTGGGCTCAGAGAGGGTGATGGGGGTCTTCAAGTCTGGGCCGAATCAGTCGTCCAGAGGTCCAAGAAGCTCGGCTGTGGCCGGAGAGGAGTCCTCGCCCTGGGCAGCTGGTCCCCCACATGGAGGTGCTGGGGACAAGCCCTTAAGGGGACATGCATCTCTCCAATGGCCAAGCTGCCAGCAGTCAGGGCAGGGCTTTGTTGGTGGCCGTGGCTGCGGGTATTGGCGAGCCCAGTGCCCGTCCTTGCCACATTTGAAGCAGGCTCCGGGTGGAGTTTTTCTGGACCTAGACTTAAGGTTAGTCTCGGCGCTGATGTTTTCTGCCGGCCGCAGGGCTGCTACAATAGCCTGGGTCTGCAAAGCTTCCTTCTGCTGTAGGCGCACCTGATGAGCTGCCTCAGCCTCTGCCTCCCGGTTATTGAAGACTTTAAATGCCATGTTTACCAGATCTCGGATGGGAGCTTGTGGCCCGTCTTCAGCCTTTTTGAGTTTCTTCCTTGTGTCTGGAGCTGACTGGGAAATAAAATGGGTGACCAAAACAGTAGCTCCGGAATTGGAGGATGGGTCTAGGTGGGTATGGAGTATCATTGCCTCCGTTAATCTATTAAGAAACAGAGCTGGATTTTCCTGAGTAACTTCTCAGAGCTTATCATAGTTTACCGCTTTCTGGGCCGATTGATGCAGGCCTGCTATTAAGCACTCAACCATCTGATCGCGGCATCTCTGCCCCACCTGCCCGACTTGATAGTCCCAGTCTGGCTCTGTCTCAGGCACTGCTTCCGCCCCTACTGGCATATGAGGGTTGGTAGCATGGACCTGATCTGCATGAGTCTGGGCTGTGGTTCAGACGCGATCTCGTTCATCCGGGGTCATTGTGGAGGTTATTATAATATGTAAATCATGCCAGGTAAAGTCATAGGCCTGAACTAGGTATTGGAATTCTTTGATAAAGTTAGTGGGATTACCAGATGTTTCTTAATAGAGGAAAGGCTAGTCAGGGAAAGGGGAACGTGGACCCAAACGACACCCTCTGCCCCCACCACCTCTCGAAAAGGGCATATGAGGGATTCTGGGGATCCTAGATTCAGATGAGATCCAGTGTGTGAGCTGACAGGAGAGGAAAGGGGTTCAGGTGGGGGATCGGCACCCTGTTGTTCAGGAAGAGCAGAGGTCGGGCGTTCAATGGAGGAGGAGGATTCGGAGGGGGAGAGGACAGATCTTCAGGGGGTTGGAGAAAGGGGAGAGTTCAGGAGCAGAAGGCTTAGGAGATCTGGGCTTAGGAGGGCATGTTGCAGAGCAACAGAAGGTCCGTTATTGTCCACCACTTTATGGAAAGATGTCTCTCAAAGACAGAGATTTGTGAAAAGGAAAGGAAATGTTTATTTAATGCTATACAGAGTTAAAGTAGCAACCTAACGTCTCCATTAAAAAATATCAAAGTCCTTTAGGATACCCACAGATGCCCACAGAGCTTCCTCTCTCCCTCTGCCCTAATTCAGGGTACTGTAATCCGTAATTCGGGAAGAGAAGCACACGTCCGGTATCCAGGCTCTTGACACCGTTCAGCTGTGTCGTCATCCAGGCAGGATCTCTAATTAATCCAAAGCCATGTGGCCATCTTCTCATGGCCTACTGGCAAGAGTCCTTTCCCTTCTTCCAGGCAAAATCGCTCCTGCTCTCAGGCCACACAGCCAAAGGGAGCACCCCAAAGGTACATGGTCCTTCTACCAAAGCTGTGGGGAAGGGGTCCCCACTCTGGCAAGGCCTCGTGGCTCTCTCTCTTCACCAAAGCTGCAGAGGTCTGCGCTCTGGTAAGACCACGTGGAATCTCTCCCACTGGCAAAGCTGCGAGAGGGTCTCCACTCGGGCAAAGCTGAGTGGCAATTCTCTGCTAAAGCCGCATGGTGATTTTCCCTTATAGAACTGTGGGTCCTGCACTCTGGTGAAACCCCATGGATCTCCCTCTAATGGATGCCACGCCTGGGTTTAAATCCCTGCACCAATCCTCCTCTGCAGCTCCACCTCCGACTCCTCCCACAATCAGTTACACCCACCAGCATTCCTGCATATTTCCAAGGTTATTGGGATGCCATCATGAGTCTGGGCAGGTGTGTCCCCATTTTCTGGAGCCAATCTTCTCCAAGCTCCCACACAGGCACTGTAACTTGGGGTTCCTGCCCCAGTCACATCTTGGGGAAAGTCCTTTCCATCCCCCTGGCTCAGAGCATGGCCACAGCTGTTTAACATATCTATGAAACCAATTAAAGCTTATAGATATGTTAAATGACCATTCTGGAGGTTATCTGCAAAACCATTGCTCTGCAAAACAACTCAATGGCCCTGCTCCATTTGTCCCTTTCCCCAACTCACACCTGAGGGGGAAGGGGTGAGGACATCTTATATGTCTTTCTAATATTTCCTGGACACCCCGAGTTCTGGGCCCTATTCCAACTCCCTTTTGGGGGCCCCCCTCTTGGCTGCACCCTGTTACAGGCACAGAGGTTTAGGATCACTTCTAGCCAGGAGAACCTGGGCCATGGAACACTGAGCACAGAGTTCGGGATAGGAGCACAAGGCCCAGAATCCCTGGATGTAGGGAACCTCAGACCATTTGCCAGTCCGTCTACAGAAATTGTCTAAGTCAGTAAGGGTAACGAAATTGAAAGTGCTGTCAGGACGCCAGGTCTCACAATTGTCAAGCTGATACAATGGCCAGGCCATGGTAGACAGGAAAATCAGCCGCTTTCGCTTCAGACCAGGGTCAATTTTGTCCAGATTTTTTAGTAGGCACCCTAGAGGCAATTTAGGATCTGGTTTGGACTCCTGTCCTCCCATTTCTGACCCCATGATAATCAGTAACAGAGAATCGGTGTCCCTCAACCCAATTTACTGATTCAGCAGGCAAATTGGGGTTTAGGCCCAGGGACGTCTCCACCGGTACCTAAAACCCCCAGCGGAAGGAGAGCAGTCTCTCTCAGAGAGCAGTCTCTCCTGGAAGGGTCACCCTGATGCAGCTGTGATTTGCAGATAGGGGCCCAGAATCAGTGCCTGGGGGTCAGAAGCTGGAGGCTGTGACACTTACCCTGATTCTTTGGTCCGGGCTGGTGGAACGGCCTTGAGGTCTCCTCGGGGAATGGACGGAGAGGAGTGGTTTCAACAGACAACAACTCCTCCCAGGTTTCGGCACCAAATGTATGGTTATTAGTATTCCGCTAAGGAAATAATGCCAATCAGCCACAAAATGGGGCAATACAGAGCTTTATTGGGGATTGTGCACCCGGGCGAGGTTCTCCGGTCCACAGGTTGGGGGCTGAAGAAGTCGCGCCTGAGCCTAAGAGGGGAAAGAATTTTATACATGTGGTCGACGTATCATTGGTCAGTCCTCTTTAGGCGCGAGTTGCCATGGTTTTTCCTGCCACTCCAGTCATCTTCATCTGATGTCAGCCAGCTTTTTGTGGGCTTCAGCCCCTTGCAGCCATCTTATCTCACCACACCCTACCTAACACTCCCAACCTCGCTGCTCTCTGGAATTGTTCATCTAAATCACCAACAACCTCTCTGTTGCTAAATCCAAAGGATGATATTTGATATTTAGTCCTTATTTACTCAGCTTCTTACAAGTAATTAATTTAGTTGATCAATCCCCCTTCAGATTCTATGACAACACACCATTGGTAGTTCCCCACACCAGTGGCAGCCCCGAGCCAGATTCTTTATTGGTCCATCTCATCTACCTGGCATCTAAATATGAGATTGCATTAGTACCAAGTTCAGGGGCTCTTCTTTTATCAGCCTACGAAGAAAGGGATCTAATTTGTCTTATTTAGTACCTACTGACAATACCCATGAAAAAGTATTGAATCAATGAATGAATTAGGGCCACTCCCCCTATACCTCTGTAAGAGGGTGTGGCCAGGGGGCCCCCAAAAGAAGCATTTGTAATGGGGTCCAGAATTCAGGGTGTCCAGGAAACATTAAAAATATGGAATGTCCTCACCCCCACAAGTCTGAGCTGGGGGATGGGATACAGGAAGCAGGGCCATTGAGTTGTTTTGCATAGCAACAGTCTTGCAGATAACCTTCAGAATCATCACTTAACATATCTATACCCTTTAACTGGTTTCGTAGATATGCTGAATAGCTGTGGCCATGCTTTGAGCCACGGAAAATGGAATGACTTGCACCTCCCCCTGGTTACAGAGCCTACGTGAGAGCTCGGAGATGATTGGTTCCATGCCACAGGGCCACCAAGGCAGCCCAAAAAAACTGGGAAATATGGGAGTGCTGGCAAGTGTAGCTGATTGTTGGAGGAGTCTGGAATGGGCTGCAGAGGAAGAATAGCGCTGGGATTTAAACTCAGGCGCAGCAGCCTTGACAAGAACCACCACCTAGCTTTAGCAGAGAATCACCATGCAGCTTTAGCAAAGAACCACCACACGGCTTTGGGTCTCCCTTTGCCACACAGCTTAGGAAGCTGGAAAGCAAGATGTAACAGTGATGCAGAGCTCTCTCTTAGCAGTTTGGAAGAATGCAGGAGAGATGCTGCAGGAAGGAAAGGGGTGAAAGGACTCTTGATGGTGGGCCATGAGAAGGTGCCATGTGGTTTTGGAATAAGAACTGGAGATGCCAGCGACACATCTGATGGTGCTGGGAACCAAGGGAGGCCTACCAGCCGAGCACGGATGACTGGGAAGAAGCGGGGCCTGCCTGAGCCACAGACTTATATTTCTTTTCCTGAGATATGGTACCCCAGACTGGGCAAAGGTGGGAAGGAAGGACTGTGTGTGTTTGTGGGTGTTTTAAGGGACCTTGGGATTTTGATGAAGACATTAAGTCATTACTCTTAAGTCTGTATAACTTGAATAAATAATTCCTTTCCTCTTCACCAACCTCTAACATGGAGAGCTGTAAATATCTGGCGAAGAGAAAGGCAAACCTAGTACAGGGAACCCCAGGGGAAGGGGGGGTCAGTTCGGTAACATTGTGGGACCCCCTTCCCTGGTGGCTAATCAGGGAAAATCTTGGGAGACCACATGTGCCATGCCTTTAAAGTAATACAACTACTTGTACATGCGCAGTAAAAGCCTCTCAAAACTAGGCAGGAAGGATCTGCCCTGTAAGACTAGAGTTCCTCTGGCCTGTGAGGTCAATCTCTGCTTGGAGTTGGCCTGCTCCCAGGTTCTCTGCTATATAACTCTGGGTATTCAGTTCAATTCTTTGTCCCAATCACCAAGAACCTGGTTACCTGTGCCCACCTGTGACACTTCCTTCTATCTGTTGCTTTTGTCATTAGTTCTGAGCACAACTGGTTCTGTGTACTACAGAAAAAAAGAAACAATGTTGGTTCTGAGCACTATATAAGAAAGAGACAATGATTTTTGAAATTATGTTTCTAGGGTATGTTCACAAGACTTTAGAGAACATGAAAAACAATTCCCTAAGCTCTGACATCCATATTTACGATGACTGCCATTAGGACTTTAGAGTAGCAGTCATCAGCATCAAAGGTATCCAGAACTGGAGTAGAGAAATGTATTGAGTGGTTATGACAGTTGGGGAACTTGTTTCTAAGAATAATTGAGACTTCCCCATGGTGAGTCCTGAAATATTTGAAAGAAATGTTAGAATATCAGCAATCTCTACAATAAAGAAGAAAAATGGACAAATAACACTGCTGATATTGTGACCATTCCTACCTCTCTATTAGTGTGGCCTGAGAAATACAAGTGATGTATCTGTCGTGTAGGTACTCCATTATCTGAACACATTTGAGAATCTCTGCCATAAAGTACTGTTCTATTTTGTTTTTGGCCTACAGTACTCTCCAAAAGGTTGAGCTCTAGATAAAATGAACTCTGACAAGATTAGAGGCATCTATGTACAGCCTACTATCTGTGGGAGAGCTAAGGACAGTAAAATAATAATCCCTAAAAAAGATTATTTAAAAATGGGTTAGCAGAGACATCAACATGAATGCTTCCTGAGTCATAAGGGTACAAAAAAGATAGACTGAGTCCTATTCTCTTCTTACCTAATTGACTTTCAGGTTCTCCTCATTACACTGTATGTACTCTAGATCCACAGTCTCCAACTTTTTGGCACCAGGGACCAGTTTCACAGAAGACAATTTTTCCACTGACAGGGTTTGCAGGGGAGGGCACAGGAGGTGGAGCTCAGGCATTTCCTAACAGGCCAAGAACAGGTACAAGTCTCAGAGCAGGAGTTGAGGATGCCTGCTCTAGATAACCTATGCACATAAGTGTTCATGTTGTTGAGCTAAGAAACTCTATCTTTGAGACAATAATGTATTTATCAGTCAATATAAGACCTTGCATAACTCAATTATCTAATTTTCCTTGAAACTAAATTAGCTCTAAAAACCTGTCATATATGTAACAACAAATATTTTGAGGCCAAATGTGTGCTTGCACAGTTGTTGGTGCTATTTAAAGGAACCTGAAAATTTAAAAGTGAAATGTTTACATCTTAGTTAGTTTTTTTTTTTTACAAATAATAAAGTATAACTCCATTCCTTTGAAGTATTTTAAGATGCAGAAAGATTGATTATCAAAGGCACTTGACTTTTCAGAACAGAGTTTAAAAAGATACTTGAATATTTTAGTTTGAAATGCCAAAATTGATCCCTCTATTGGCAATGTCTATACTTTAACAGCATACCACTCGCCACTATCTTCACCTCTCTCAACTCACAAGGAAAAAAGCGAGAGGGAGAAATAGAAAATAGATATTGGGAAGAACTAGTGGAAGACTGGATACAGTCCCTAAAATCAGTATATTTTTAACATTCAAGGGGGCAATGAAAGAAGTGAAAGTGAAAGAAGAGGGAGTAAAAGAGAGAACATAAGGAAAGATGAAGAGAAAACATGCAGGTAGAGAAAGGAAAGAGGGTGGAATACTGGGAAGAGTAATGAGAGCAGACCAAGAAAAGGAAGGAAAGGGAGATAAAGAACCAGATGGCACCTCACAGCCCTGAGTGTCAAACATCAGCAAGAGTGAAAGCATAGAATTCCATTTGTGTCTGTGTGGGTCCAAGGGCAGTGAGAAATGTGAGTTAGTAAAGTTATACTTACTACAGGTTTATTTTGGAACTCATACTCAATCATGTATATTTCAGTTTATGACCTTAATCATCAACACGAAGAGACGAAATAAACCATCGCGCGTTTCCAGGAAACCATTCTGACCAAATCACCTTGGAAAAAAATAGCTTTCCTCCATGACCATAAATTTAAAATGAAGAAAGTTAGCTTTTATTACATTACTTGGTATACAACTTTCAAAACTTGGACTGCTGTCCAAAGAAAGCCATTGGTCTGCAGTAAAAGAACAAAGACATGTAGGTAGTCAACATTTTTCATTAATTTAAATGTATGCCAATTAAAATACAGTACATAGTTTTCAGAATATGCCCTTCCAACAATTTTTGGTGTTAATTTCCCATTACTTTGGAAATGGATAGTGGTAATAGAGCAACAGTTCTTCATTCTGTGTGTTTGTTTCCTTATTTTAATATACCTGCAGGACAGAGGTCAGTTAGGGTGTCAGTCGTTCACTCCCACACCCTGTTGATTAAATTTAAACCTTAATATTCTGTGAAGTGAAAGTATGTTGTTTTAATCAAAAAGCAATACAGAAAGTGAGTAAAATTGTCCACAAATAGCAAAATAGAATATATTCCACTAAAATGGGTAATACAAGTCATCGATAAGTTTTGTCACATAGTGAAATATCAATCACAAATTAGTGTTGGAAGATACTTTAAGGGTTAATTAATTCTCCAAAATCAAGGCAGACATAGAACTGTTCATATAAGATTTCTCCAGGAAATATGATCTGTCCACCATTATAATTTAGAAAATTCTATTAGATTCTTGATCAGAAAACCAAAGTTCAAGTTCTGATTTAGTTCAATCATTTTTCTGTTACAATTACAATAAAATCCATTCTGCCATGGCTTATAAGACCTCTCTTCATCTAGACCCTACACTCTACCCTCATTTGCTATTATATGAACACTTATTCCTTTTTCTGTCCCGTTAGCCCACCACAGGCCTTTCTGACAAGTGTTAAGACTGCACAGAGCTCTTTTCATCCAATGCAGTAGAGGTCTCTACTGAACAAGCAAGCCCCAGCTCAGATACTTCTTTCACTGGTTGCCTTCCTGACCTCCCACATAATATAACTCCACAACCTCATTCATACCAAATCTCATTATCTTGTTGAATTATCCTTAACAGCCTATCACTATCTGAATACATTTTATTCATTTATTTAGTTTCCTTGTTTATCTTCAGTTTCCCCCAAGTAGAATGTGAAATCCATGAGGCAATGATGACTAGTCTCAAAATCTATAACAATGTTTGATCCATATCAAGTGCTGAGGAAATATTGATTTGATGATCAAATGAATGAAAAAGATACCTATAGTTATAATTAAACACCGAACAATAATTATCTATTACTATTGTAAAATAATAATGTACATGGAATTGAATTTTAAATATAGAATAAATGAAAATTTTAAACAATTGAAATAAAAAAATTAATGTTAAAATCACTCCTCCCCCATACTTTACACCAGTTCTTTCCTTACTGTTGGCCATTCTTTTATGTTTTCTCTTTTTGGTGTTTCTTATGATTACATTCTTAAATCTAAATAATATTCTTATTACTGTATTCACTGATTTTTATTTATTTATTTATTTAATATATTTTATTGATTATGCTATTACAGTTGTCCCATTTCCCCCCCTTCATTCCCCTCCATCCTGCACACCCCCTCCCATCCACATTCCCCCCCTTTAGTTCATGTCCATGTGTCATAAGTTCTTTAGCTTCTACATTTCCCACACTATTCTTGCCCTCCTCCATCTATATTCTACCCACCGTCTATGCTACTTGTTCTCTGTACCTTGTCCCCCTCTCTCCTCCTCCCACTCCCCTGTTGCTAACCCTCCATGTGATCTCCATTTCTGTGTTTCTGCTCCTGTTCTAGTGGTTTGCTTAGTTTGCTTTTGTTTCAGGTGTGGTTGTTAATACCTGTGAGTTTGCTGTCTTTTTGCTGTTCACATTTTTTATCTTCTTTTTCTTAGGTAACTCCCTTTAACATTTCATATAATAAGGGCTTGGTGATGATGAACTCCTTGAACTTGACCTTATCTGAGAAGCACTTTATCTTCCCTTCCATTCTAAATGAAAGCTTTGCTGGCTAGAGCAATCTTGGATGTAGGTCCTTGACTTTCATGACTTGGAATATTTCTTTCCAGCCCCTTCTTGCCTGTAAGGTCTCTTTTGAGAAATCAGTTGACAGTCTGATGAGAACTCCTTTGTAGGTGACTCTGCCTTTATCCCTTGCTGCTTCTAGATTTCTCTCCTTCATTTTAATCTTGGCTAATGTAATGATGATGTGCCTTGGTGTGTTCCTCCTTGGGTCCACCTTCTTTGGGACTCTCTGAGCTTCCTGGACTTCCTGGAAGTCTATTTCCTTTGCCAGATTGGGGAAGTTCTCCTTCATTATTTGTTCAAATAAGCTTTCCACTTGTTGCTCTTCCTCTTCCCCTTCTGGTACCCCTATAATTCGGATGTTGGGACATTTAAATATGTCCTGGAGGTTCCTAAGCCTCTCCTCCTTTTTTTGAATTCTTGTTTCTTCATTCTTTTCTGTTTGGTTGTTTCTTTCTTCCCTCTGGTCCACTCCATTGATCTGAGTCCCAGTTTTCCTCCCATCACTATTGGTTCCCTGAGCATTTTTCTTCATTTCGCTTATTGTAGCCTCCATTTTTTCATCTAATTTGTGAGCAAAATCAACCAATTCTGTGAGCATCCTG